>CAUYPK010137292.1:0-13971 GCA_963574355.1 Loris lydekkerianus
TCTATTAGTTTAAGAAATGTTCCTTCTATACCAATTTTCTTAAGTGTTCTGATCATGAAGGGATGCTGGATATTATCAAAAGCTTTTTCTGCATCAATTGAGAGAATCATATGGTCTTTATTTTTTAGTTTGTTTATGTGCCAAATTACATTAATAGATTTACGTATATTGAACCAGCCTTGAGACACTGGGATAAATCTGACTTGGTCATGGTGTATAATTTTTTTGATGTTTTGTTGTATTCTGTTTGTTAGGATCTTATTGAGTATTTTAGCATCAATATTCATTAGTGATATTGATCTATAATTTTCTTGTTGGGTCGTTCCCTGGTTTAAGGATCAAGGTGATGTTTGCTTTGTAGAATGTTGGGTAATATTCCTTCTTTTTCTATATTTTGGAAGAGGTTTAGTAATATAGGTACTAGTTCTTCTTTAAAAGTCTGGTAGAATTCTGACATAAAGACATCTGGTTGTGGGCTTTTCTTTTTAGGAAGATTTTGTATAGTTGACACTATTTTAGAACTTAATGTAGGCCTATTCAACATTTCCACTTCATTCTGGGTAAGTCTTGGTAGGTGGCCAAGTATTGGTCAAGTATTGGTCAATTTCATTCAGATTTTCATATTTCTGAGTAAAGTTTCTTGTAATATTCGTTAAGGACTTTTTGAATTTCTGAGGGGTTTGTTGTTATTTCATCGTTACCAATTCTGATTGATGAAATTAGAGATTTTACTTTTTTTTTTCCTGGTTAGGTTGGCCAAAGGTTTATCTATTTTATTGACCTTTTCAAAAAACCAACTTTTGGATTTATTGATCTGTTGTATAATTCTTTTGTTTTCAATTTTATTTAATTCTGCTCTGATTTTGGTTATTTCTTTTCTTCTGCTGGGTTTGGGGTTGGAATGTTCTTCCCTCTCCAGTTGCTTGAGTTGTCCCATTAAGTTATTAAATTCCTCTCTTTCTGTTTTCTTGAGGAAGGCTTGCAGTGCTATAAATTTCCCTTGTAGGACTGCCTTTGCGGTATCCCAGAGGTTCTGATAATTTGTGTCTTCATTGTTGTTTGTTCAAGAAACTTGCTGATTTCCTTCTTAATCTTGTCTATAACCCATCTATCCTTCAACATAAGGTTGTTTAACTTCCATATTCTTGTATGGGTATGCAGGTTCCTGTTGTTATTGAGTTCAACTTTTATTCCATGATGGTCTGAGAAGATGCAAGGAATAATTTCTATTTTTTTAAATTTGCTGAGGTTAGATTTGTGGCCCAGGATGTGGTTGATTTTGGAGTATGTCCTGTGGGCTGATGAGAAGAATATGTATTCAGTTTTGTTGGGATGAAATGTTCTGTAGATGTCTTTTAAGTCCAGATGTTGAATGGTTAAATTTAAATCTAAGATTTCTTTGCTCAGCTTCTTTTCGGAGGATCTATCCGTCAATGCTAAAGGTGTGTTATAATCTCCAACTACTTTGGAACTGGAGGAAATCAAGTTGCTCATGTCTGTTATAGTTTCTCTTATAAATTGAGTTGCGTTCTGGTTGGGTGCATAAATATCAATACTTGAAATCTCATCATATTGAGTATTACCTTCAACAAATATGAAGTGTCCATCCTTATACTTCCTTATTTTGGTTGGTTTAAACCCTATTGCATCTGCAAATAGGATTGCAACACCTGCTTTTTTCTGCTTTCTGTTTGCCTGGAGTATAGATGACCATTCCTTCACCTTGAGTCTATATTTGTCTTTTAATGTAAGATGAGATTCTTGTATGTAGCAGATATCTGGCTTGAGTTTTTGTATCCAGTCAGCCAACCTGTGCCTCTTTAGAGGACAATTTAAACCATTCACATTAATTGAGAATATTGATAAGCCGTTTGAGAGTCCAGTCAACATTTTTAATTCTTTTGTGACTGTGGAAGTTGGAATTTGATCAAAATTTTCTGGGTGGGTTTACTTTTGTGGTGGAGCATTCATTATGCTGGTCTTTATGGAGGATAGGTCTGAGAATATCTTGGAGAAGCTGGTTTAATTGTGGGAAATTTCTTCAATGTCATTAAATTTGTCATTCGAATGAAGGTTGGTTCGTCTTCGAATGTCATTAAAGTATTTAATTTGTTCATCATAAATGAAACTCAGTTTAGCTGGGTATAGGATCCTGGGTTGAAAGTTATTTTGTTTTAGGAGATGAAAAGTCGATGATCATCCTCTTCTAGCTTGAAAGGTTTCAGAAGAAAGATCTGCAGTTATTCTAATATTCTTCCCCTTGTAGGTGATGGTTTTCTTTTGTCTGGCTGCTTTCAGAATTTTCTCCTTCATATTAACTTTAGTGAAATTGATTGTGATGTGTCTGGGTGATGTATTATTTGGGTTGAGTCATGCTGGAGTTCTGAAACTGTCAGCTAGCTGAAATTCAGAATCTCTTGTCATGTCTGTAAAGTTCTCTTTCATAATCTCATGGAGAAGAGACTCTGTGCCTTGTGAAGCCACTTCATCGCTACTGGGGATCCCTATAAGATGAATATTGATTTTCTTCAAATTATCCCAGAGCTCTCTGAGAGAGTGATCTGTTTTTTGCCCTGCATTTATCTTCCTCTCTGATAGTTTGGGAGCATTGGAAAGCTTTGTCTTCAATGTCAGAAATCCTTTCTTCTGCTTGCTCAATTCTGTTACTGAGGAATTCTACTGTGTTTCTCAGATCTTTGAGGGTTGCAACTTCTTTTCTCAATGTGTCAAAATCTTTGGTCATTTGGTCATTGAATTCATTGAATTCTTGAGATATCTTTTGGGTTACTGCTTGAAATTCTAATTTGATTTTATTTGCTCTCCAGATTCTGAATTCGATTTCTGACATCTAAGCTATTTGTACATGGTATCTTGTGCTGTGTCTGCCCCATTGTTCCTTGGGGGAATTGATCTACTCTGATTATTCATATTTCCAGAGTTTTTCCTTTGATTTCATCTCATGATTATTTTTCACTATTGCCTCTGGCTGTCCTCAGAGTTGGGGTGGTGTCTTTCAGAGATTAGACTCTGGGGGGGGATCACTCTATTGTTGTTGGATCTTTGTAGAGAGTGACTCTGTGTAGCTCTTCTGGGGCTACCCCAGCCAGAGAGTTCTGGTTGTGGGAGCATCTCTGGAGTGTGACACCCCAGATCCAGCAACAGGGCAGGGGGTGGTGCACACGGTTCTGGGAGTGCCTGGTGCCCAATGAGTTTGGCACAGAGGGCCCAAGGCTCCAGCAGTCTCTGGTTAGGAGAAGGGCTCCACACAGAAGCAGGGAGGGCTCCAGAGGGCACGTGGCTACCAGAGTCCCTGGACAGACGAGCAGGCAGTGTGGAGGTAGGGAAGGTAGAAGAGGGAGGACGTGGGGTTGCGCTGCTCCCGGAGTTCCTGGTCAGAGCCTGGGGAGGCCCGGAGGGTCGGGTAGCGGTTCAGCCCAGCTCTTACTGGGTCCGGGCGGATGCAGCTCTTACCGAGGTCCAGGAGGGTGTTGATCATGGGTCCCAGCATAGCTCTTCAGGAGGTCTTGGAGGGTCCCCGTGCAGCTCTTACCGGTGTCCGGCAGGGTGCCGATTGCTGGTAGTGGTGCAGCTCTTTTGGAGGTCTGGGAGGGTGCCGATCACAGGTCACAAAGCAGCTCTTCTAGCCCTAATACACTTTAACTAGATTCTCTATATGACAACTTCAAATTACTGGGAGGGTTACTCTAATTGGCTTGCTCTGAGACAAGAATATTTAGGACTCAGTCCACTGTGTCTTGAGAGAGAAGGAAAGTCATATGGCCCCAACAGGGAAGGCTGGTTAATCCACACCAACAGGGGCAGAGGTGAAGTTTGGTTCTCAGAGAAGCAAGCAAGCAGGGGCTGGATATACATCCAAGAAGTGCCTGCAACGCAAAGCCTAATATGAAAGCAGGGATCCTGGCACAGGAGCAAGCAGGAAAAACAAAGCAATATCTGAAGTCAAGAGAATCAATCTATTTTGTTATCTCTAAAACCTGGGACAAATTGATCACTCTGCTGTGCCAGAGGTTGTTGCAAGAGTCACATCAGAGAAGTTATGTGGAAGTGGGACTCAAATATAAGGTGTCTCTTCAAACTGTGTCAGGTGATTCTCAGCCCAGAGAATCTGAAATCCTCTAGCTATGCTCTCACCTGGATTGTTCTTGAGTTTCCGGTCTCTTTCTTGACCTTGATGATTGAGAACCTTTTGGAGTCACATGTTTTACCTCCTAATCAGTTTTTCTTCTGTTTGTATGTCCCTGATAAAGGTATTTTTATTTTTATACTTTCTCTGTGTGTGTGTTTGCAGGCTCAAAATGAATTCTCAATTAGGACCGTCATCCAAGACTGCTGCTGTACTCAGCATGTCATGGTGGGGCATGACACCTCCTGTCTCTACACCAGGAGGAAGAAGTGATTCTCAATACACTGTTGGGTCGTGGTGGATCTTACACATTCAGAGTCTTCTGCAAGCAGTCTCAGGTCCTCCCCATGACAATCCCCTGCCTGTGTCCCCAACCCCATGCCTGTCAGAGCCCTTGTAGTGGTCAGTGTCCTGCCCCATCCCTAAATGTCATTATTCCTGCCTTCTGCACATTGCATACACTACAGCCCCGGTGGAAATCATGAGGGATGAGGAAGAATCCTGAGATAGTCCAGAGACAGAGGACCAAGAATTGGGACCTTACTTCACTAAGCCATTCTGTTCTACCTCACAAGGGGTAGAGGAACTGTGCCTCATAGTTTAGGCCGCTGGAGGGATCCTTATGAACACATCCTTCCCTTCTCTGCACCTCTCTTTATTACCTTAATATTTTACTATACTCTTTATGTACTGCTCTTCAAGGCTTTCTCTCCATATGTGGCATTGTCAATCTGCTCTTTCAGAGAACCTATGAGAGAGGAATCTGGATCCCTTCTCTATGTCTTCTTGTGTTTTGGAAACATTGGAATTCCAGGTTTTAAGTGGATCAAAAAGTAGGTTCTTTCCTCCAGGCAGTAGGATTTGCTGCCTATAAAGAGGGATAGGGTGGCTCTTTGAATGGTGAGAAATATGGATGGTGCTCTGATTCTAGTTCCATTTCTTCATTACTCAGGACTGTGGTGGGTTCCTTTTCAAATTACCCAAACACAAACATTTCTTACTGCAGTGAGCTGAAGACAAGCAGTTTAGTCCATGAAAAAGGAAAAACAAACAACAACAACAAAAAAACATTCCTCCCATTGATCTGGCTTTAATCCTATGTCTTGAAAAGTAAAAAAGATAATATGGCATAAGGAGCACTTGACTCCTGTTGAGCCTATTCATACCACAAAGGGAGATCACATTTGGTGGAAAATGGTGTGATCAAAGTGCTACTCCTAAGTAGATACTTTTGACCTCTAAATTTCTCCCCTGATAAAAGAAAATTTGTTCTGCTACATTAAAAATCATTCTATTGATTGGGCACAGTGGCTCACACCTGTCTGTAATCCTAGCACTCTAGGAGGCTGAAGCCGATGGATTTTTTGTGCTCAGGAGTTCAAGACCAGCCTGAGTAAGAGTGAGAGTCTCTACTAAAAATAGAAAAACTAGCCAGGTGTTGTGGCGGGCACCTGTAGCTCCATCTAATTGTGAGGCTGAGGCAAAAAGATAGCTTCAGCCCAAGAGTTTGAGATTGCTGTGAGCTATGATGATGCCACAGCATTCTACTGAGGGCAACAGCATGAAACGTCTCAAAAAATGAAAAAAACAAAAAAAGATCATTCTATTGAAATATCATACTACCTATTTCTATATGTGTATTATTGTCATCAAATATCTCAACCCACACTGAGCAAGTGAGTCTTTCTGTGTGGGGCTTCTGGGTTTTTTCCAGGTGGCTTCGTGTAATGATACAAAATATTCAGTGGCCTCTATGGCAGCATAATTGAAGCTCATAAGTGAAGTCTGATTCCCAGTATTACTCTAGATAACATAGTCTCTCCCACATTCTGTCTCTTTTTTTCTTGTGGTTAAATAGGGTAAATGTGCTCAGTCTCAACAATATCTGAAATAGCAACTTTCCTTCAATCTGCTGGAGTGATCGAATGGATGGAAGAGATAAGAAATGAGGGAAGTAGGAATTAAGAAAACAAAAGTTGTAGATCTGAAGATTTGAGCTAATTTGTCAATGGAAATTATATGAAAATTGAAAGATACCCAAGCCACTTTAAAATAATGGACCAAGAAAAAAATCACTTCATAATATAACATGATACTCTTTTTCATGGAGAAAACAAAGTGTGTTCATTTTGACCTGGACATTTTATGAGCAGAATTGTTATTTGAGGAGGGTCAAGTCCCTGCCTGCTGCCATGGTGAATAATATCAGGTTTGAAAAATAAAACAGGTAATTCAGTTCTGGTCCTAAAGGAGTATAATTCTGGAGATCAGATTTATGAAGGAAACATACAGAAAAAGCACAAGTGAGTCCTATTAGGCTTTATGTATGCTGGGGCCAAAGTGTGGAGTATAAACTATCATATCACAGGAGAGAACAGCCCATGTAGAAGAGGACCATTGTTTTCTTTCTTAAAGTGCAGGATTACTCATCATTGAACTAATCTCTTGGTTCAGATTGAGAGAAATGATCCAATGGATTCATTATTCCCTCTCCTGTCTGCCAGCAGTTTTGTTTTTGATGTGTCAACTACTGTCACAGTTATAAGACAGGAGTCTAGGACCTCTTCTGTAAACTCCCCTTTTGGCAAGACTATTTGGTTTCTAACCCTTTTCTTATTTACAAACTTGTTCCATGCACCCTATCAACCATTTCAACTTCTTGTTCTTTTTTGTTCTTTAGCTGTTCACTCCAGGGCCATGGTCAACAAGATCATACTGAAAGAAAAAATAAGAAAGAGAGAAAGAGAAAGCTAAAGTTCAGTGCTGGTGCCTGTGAGCTCCTGAATATGGTTCCAGGGTATTTAGAATATTCTGAGCAGTACAGAATGATAATTGATGATGGTGAAACTGCACAGTAGCTTTACATGGATACCAATGGAATGAGGAGATACTATCGGCTCCCTGTTCAGTTTTTAATTCTCTATCAATCCTGACTCTTTTGTTTTCTCCAAAGTTACTGTTGTCTCTAGGTGCTATTTAAGCCCACCCCTCTCCTCTTCTCACACACCTTATGCAAAATAGCTTTGCCATCTGCAGCTGTCAGGAGGCTGTGGAGTTGGCAGTCCAGCTCTGTGAATGTAGAAATGTGCCGCTGGACCCAGAACCTTACAGAAAGAGGCTGGGATGTAAATCACAGTGAGCTTACATGTCTCAAGTAACAGCTGCCATGAATAAGGGGACTTGAAGAAAATAAGAGACTATGAGAAGGGTCTCAGTGAAAAGCGACCCTGCAATATATAGAGAGATTGGCTAGAAGGAGCAGTGCTGAGAATAGCATGTTTCAAAAGCACTAAGCTGTTAGGCTCTTGCAGATTGTGGAACAAAACTATGCACAATGTGGGGTTTGTGAGCTTTAACAGGTTTGCTTCCTTTTGGGCTGATAGCGGTTTCTTACTCAGGAATTCCTTCCTTCCCTCCCTCCCTCCCTTCCTTTCCTCCCTTCCTTCCTTTTCTCCCTTCCTCCCTTCCTTCCTTCCTTCCAGCACTTCCAGTATCTCAGGAGCTTGCAAGGTGCTGGAGCCACAATTTTTGTATCAAACAAACTCTCTGTCCTGAAGTTCAGTAATGACAGAGTACAGCATCTAGAGGTAATAATGAGGGAACAGATTTTATAATAAAGATGAAAATAAAAAGTCAAATGCAATGTGATAAGTTATAATAGAAATAAGTAAATATACTAGAAATAGAAATAAGAAATTAGATCTCAAGAGGTAGAATGTGTAAGTCTGCTTGGGGATGGTTTTTCAGCGGGGTTGACATTTGAATGGAATCTTCCAGAATGAGTAGGAGCTGCTCAGGTGTGGAGGACGCCAAGAGCCAGACGACCTCTGAGCAAGATGATTTGCAGCTGGGGAACGGACCCTTGGGCAATTCTTCTGCAGGTGCTCCTTGCGGAGAAAGAGCCTGAGCCCGTGACAATCCTTAGGCATGCAGTCATTGTCTAACACTCCCCTCACCTGTCTTGTGCAGTCTCAATAAAAGGCTACTGTGGAGGTTGCTCAGGGCTATCCTGCAAATAAGGTTAGCCCACCTCCTACAAGCTTACACTTCTAATCTGTGTCATGCCTGGTTCCTTTCTGTGGTGATCCAGTCCAGGGCCATAGGGGCCACTAGGGGCTCCGACACTCAGGAAGGACAGGATGCAGCAGGATGATACTGGATGTGGGGCTGAGGGCATGGAAGAGCACACATGGATTCTTAATTGTGGCCAGAATTTTTTTCAGCCCAGAAATATTAAGTGTTTCTCTTTGATCCTCCCCTTATTTGAGTCAATGTAAATTCTCCTTGAGGACTTGTCTCTCACACATCTGGCTTACCCCCTAAACACATCTGGCTCACACACTCTTGTGGTTCCCCTGGAAATAAATCCAGCTGCTTCTCTCCCCCCCACATCCCCCAAACTATCTCATATGCACACGCACACACAACTATATAAAATAAAACTATTAATGAAACCTCAGAAACCCCTCATTGGAATTTATTTCATTTCATTTTTTCCTGATAATTGAGTTAAAGCCTAGAGTTTATTTTTCCACTGACAAAAGCATATTTCTTGAATTTTCTATTTTACAAAAAGAGCTTTCTATGTTCCTGTTTATCTCATGGCACTTAGATGGGAACCCTAGCTCTGGCATTACTGACACAAGGACCTGGATTAAAGTAGAGTGTTCCTGTGCTTTGTATGCAGCTTCCAATATTAACATATTGCATTAGTGTGATATATTAGTTACAATCGATAGAAAAATATTTATACATCATTATTAACTAAAATCCACAGTTCATTCAGATTTCTTTATTTTTTATGCCATGTCCTTTTTCTGTTCTAGTATTCTGTATCAGACATCTTAATACATTTTAATCATCATATCTCCTTAGGGTCCTCTTGTCTGTGAGATTCTTAGACTTTCCTTGTTTTGGATAACTGTAGTAAGTTGGAATAATGGCCTCCCTCAAATTTCCACACCACAATCCCTGGAACTTGTGTCTATGTTATTTTATACATAAAAGGGGAATTAAAGTAGCAGATCGAATGAAGTCTTCCAGTCAGACCTGAAGACAGTGATTACTCTATAACAGGCGTCCTCAAACTTTTTAAACAGGGGGTGAATTCACTGTCCCTCAGACCATTGGAGGCCTGGACTATAGTTTAAAAAAAACAAAAACAAAACTATGAATAGACTCCTATGCACACTGCACATATCTTATTTTGAAGTAAAAAACAAAATGGGGACAAATACAATTCCGCTTCATGTGGCCTGCGGGCTGCAGTTTGAGGACACCTGCAAATTGTTTGGATGGGCCCAAGGAAATCAAACGGGACCTTAAATGCATAAGAGGGAGGAAGAAGAATCAGTGCCAGAGAAACGTGATGTGAGAAAGACTTTGGAGGCCACTGACAGTTTTAGAAATGAAAAGAAGCCCTTAGAAAAGAACATAGCACTGCCAACATTGAAATCTTAGTTTTAAACTCATTGTGGTCCATTTTGAACTTCTGACCATTGGAACTGCAAGATAATAAATTTGCACTATTTCAGACCACTCAGTTTATGGTAATTTGTTACAGCAGCAATAGGAACTTATATAGCTGTTAGTATCTGGAGTGGGATGTTGCTGTAACAAACACCTAGAAAATTGGGGAAAAGGCTTAGGATTGGCCGATGGGGAGAGGCTGGAAGAATTTAAATGATGCTGAAAAAAGATAAGGTTACCTTAAACAGACTGTTAGTAGAAATATCTATGTTAATGACTCTGCTTTCAAGAGAAAGAATTGAGGCACGTGGTAGAGAAAGCATACATAGTTGTAGAGAATAGCTAAACTCTTATGAAGATTGTTGGTAGAAATATGGTTGTTGATGTCACTGCCAGAGAGGGCCCAGGTGCAAGGGAGGAACAACTTACTGGAAATTAGAGGAAATAGTTATTGAGTGATAGCAAGTTGAGCTGAATCATGTCTTATAATTGTGTGAAATGGCAAATTTATAAACAATGAAGTTAGATATTTAGCTAAAGATAGTTCCAGGAAAAGTATTGAGGGTATGTCCTTGTCGCTTCTTGCTGCTGTATAGTCAAATTGAGGGAGAAGAGATTGGTTAAGGTTAAAAATTGTTAAGCAAGAAGGAGCCAATGCTTGATGATTTGGAAAATTCTCAAATTGTTTATATTTGAAAAGATTCTAAAATCAGATATTCGTGGTCATAAAAGTGTGATTTAAATAGAAAACCAAGGACTTTGCTGGACATTTTGCTTGTATGTCTAAAGGTCAGTGTCCATTTACACAGAGGACTCTTTGAAGAGACTAGTCATGTGACTCATGGATCATTCCATCCATCTCAGCAGAAACCAGAAATTTAATGAAAATACTCAGGAAAGATTTGTGAAAGAACCTTTTGTGTAATGAAGTAAATCTTCATGACTTACACAAGAAACACACAAAGTTTGGAGAATTTATATCAGTGAAAATGCTGCTATGTTGGACTGAAAAGCACAGAGGGAATACAAATGAAAAAAGGTTGTTGAACCCCCCCCAAAATTTATGACAAGAAACTGACAGATAAAATTATTCAACTGCAAACACATGCTAACTTTTATGAAAATGGAAATATGATTCAGAGGGCAGACCTCAAGTTCAGATCCTTAGCCAAAATCCTAAAGGGCAGAGTTGAAAATCAAATCACAGAACTTACAACAAAATGGTGTGTTCCTGGATGGATTTCAAAATTGGGAATAGTGACTCCTTTTTGTTTAATTTTTCATTTTATCCTTTTTCTGTTGTTGTTGGCAAGGAAATGTCTGTAACTGTTACCATAGACCTTCTTACCACGGTCTTTGAAGACTTCTGTGTTTCAGTGGTTCACAGACGGAAAGAAAATGTGTCTCAGGATGGATTGGACCTAGTCTAATGCATACCTGATGGGGGTGAACTAGGACCAACTTTAGTTTTACTGATTTTCCCCCTATTTTCAATTTCACTATTTTTTTGCTGTAATTTTTATTATTTCTTTCATTTTGAATTGTTCTTCTTTGTTTTCCTAAGGTAGAAGCTCAGGTTATTGATTAAATTTCTTTCTTTCTCTCTTTCTTTCTCTCTCTCTCTCTCTTCTTTCTTTTTATTGAGACAGAGTCTCACTTTTTCGCTCTTGGTACAGTGCTATGGCATCATAGCTCACAGCAACCCCCAGCTCTTGGGCTCAAGCAATTCTCTAGTCTCAGCCTCCCAAGTAACTGGGATTACAGGTACCTGCCACAACGCCCAGCTTTTCGGGAGTTCAAGACCAGCCTGAGGCAGAGCGAGACATCGTTTCTTTTCTAATACATACACTTAATGCTACAAAATTCTTTCCAAGCACTGCTTTCTCTGCATCTCACAGACATTGATAAGTTGCATTTTCATTTTCATATAGTTTAAAATATTTTTATTAATCTTGAGACTTCTCTTTGACTCAGGTGCTATGTAAGAATGTGTTGTTTAATTTCTAAATGTTTGAGGATTTTCCCGTTATTTTCTGTTATGAGTTTCTAGTTCATTTCCATTGTAATCTGAGCACAATGTTTTGTATAACTTCTACTAAATTTGTTAAGATAGGTTTTATGTGGTTTATGTTGGCAAATATTCCATATGAGTGTGAGTAGAATGGATATTCTGCTATTGTTGGATGAAATATTCTATACCTGGCAATTATCAAGTTGACTGATTTATAGTATCA
Source organism: Loris lydekkerianus (assembly GCA_963574355.1). Taxonomy (NCBI): domain Eukaryota; kingdom Metazoa; phylum Chordata; class Mammalia; order Primates; family Lorisidae; genus Loris; species Loris lydekkerianus. Next base: position 11,848 of record CAUYPK010137292.1, read on the forward strand.
TTTACGTCAACTATATATAGCCTTACTGGTTATAGACTTTCTTGATATCTCAACTGCTGAAAGATGAATGTTAATGTCCTCAACTACAGATGTGGATTTGTACAATTTTTCTTTCAGTTTTATTAGTTTTTGACACTCTGTTGTTAGGTGCATACACATTTAGGATTGCTGTGTCTTCTTTTTTTTTTTTAATATTAAATCATAGCTGAGTACATTAATGCGATCATAGGGCACCATACACTGGTTTTATAGACCGTTTGACACATTTTCATCACACTGGTTAACATAGCCTTCCTGGCATTTTCTTATTGTGTTAAGACATTTACATTCTACATTTACTAAGTTTCACATGTACCCTTATAAGATGCACCGCAGGTGTAATCCCACCAATCACCCTCCCTCTGTACATCCTCCCCCCTCCCTCCCCTCTCTCTCCCCTTTCTCCATATTCTTAGGTTATAACTGGATTATAACTTTCATGTGAAAGCCATACATTAGTTTCATAGTAGGACTGCTGTGTCTTCTTGAGAATTGACACCTCTATCAAAATGGAATGTCCTTCTTTATCTCTGAAAATTTCCCTTGTTCTGGTTTCATTAAAATTACAATAGTTATTCCAGGTTTCTTTTCTTAGTGTTTGTATGATATATTTTTTCTGCCTCCCTTTTAATTTGTTATATTTCAATATTTAAATTTAAAGTAAGTGTTTTGTGGATGACATGTTCTTGGGTCTTTATAATTTCTTCTGACAACCATTGACTTTTAATTAGTACATATAGACTACACTTAAAATGATTACTCATGAAGTTAAATTAATGCCTATTGTATTTGTAACTATTTTCTATAGGTTACATTTGGTTTTTGTTTCTTTTTCTTTTTGTCTTTATCTCCTTTCTTACTTTTAATTAAGAATTTAAAATGATTCAATTTTATATCAGAATATAAATTTTATTTCTTTTTTTATAAGTGTAGTAGTCACCAAACACTTACAATATACATTTTTGACTCTTCTAAATCCACTTCCAAATAATATCATGATGTAGTGTTGTTCTCTTATTCCCAGTTCCTCCTTCCTATTCATTAATATTGTTGGCATTCATCTCACTTATTTATATATACTGTTATCACTTAGTATATTGTTAGTATTGTTACTTTTAACACTTAACTTTTAGATCAATTGAAATGGTTAACCAGTTTGATGTAAGTATTTCAAATTGCATAAAAAATCAGCACATTTTACCCCCTAAATGCATTAATGTACACAGCTATGATTTAATAAAACAATGAGCAAAATTTAAAAAAACCTTACTTGACCTTTATTTATTCTCTTTCTGATGCTCTTTCTTGTATGTAGATCTGAGTTTTATACCTATATTATTTTTTTCCTCCCTGAAGAACTTTTAAAGTTTCTTGCAGGGGAGGTATACTGAGGATAAATTTCTTCAGTTTTTGTTTGTTAAAAAAAGTTTTATTTCTGGGGCAGTGCTTGTGGCTCAATGGAGTGGGGCACTGGTCCCATGTGCTGGAGGTGGCAGGTTCAAACCTAGCCCTGACCAAAACCTAGCAAAAAAAAAAAAAAAACAAAACTTTTATTTCTCTGGGCATCACCTGTGGCTCAAAGGAATAGGGTGATGGACCTTTATGCCAGAGGTGGTGGGTTCAAACCTTGCCCCGGCCAAAAACTGCAAAAAAAAAAAAAAAGTTGTATTTCTCCTTCACTCTTGAAGTATACTATCACCAGGTATAGAACATTTTTTTACCACTTTAAACATTTCCACCACTTTTTTTTTTTTTTTTTTAATTATGGCTGTGTATATTAATGTGATCATAGGGCACCATACACTAGTTTCATAGACCGTTTGACACATTTTCTTTTCTTTTTTTTGACTTTTTTTAAAATTGTTAAATCATAGCTGTGTACATTAGTGCAATCGCCTGTACCCCTTCTAAGATGCACCATAGATGTGGCCCCACCACAACCCTCCCTCCACCAAAACCTCCCCCCTCCCTTCCCCTTCCTTGGCCCTTTCCCCATAGTCTTGTGCTATAGTTGGGTTATAGCCTTCATATGAAAGCTGTAATTTAGCAGACAACACCCACGACAGCAGCAACATAAAGATAACT
>CAUYPK010137297.1:0-75499 GCA_963574355.1 Loris lydekkerianus
ATTTAATTTTTTTTTTTTTTTTTTTTTTTTTTTTTTTTTTTTTTTTTTTTTCAGTTTTTGGCCAGGGCTGGGTCTGAACCCGCCACCTCCGGCATATGGGGCCAGCGCCCCACTCCTTTGAGCCACAGGTGCCGCCAAAAAAATTGGATATTATTTTAAGGACACTTTTTCCCCAGGTCTCGTCTGGACGCACTCCTGGCACACAGAGGCGGCGGCCCTGTCTTTGCCTGTCCCTCTCTTCTTCCACCCCTGCCTCCAACTTGATCCCCACGCTGTGTATTGTCACCACGGCAGAACCAGGACAGAAAAGGAGAGATGACGGGATGGAACAGGTTCTTTGCGGGCCTGAAGGAGGGAGCACATCTTGTTTTTTGGCCGTAGCAGGCGTCAGACAGAGAAGCTCCCTCTCCCTGGGCTGCTCTCAGGCATCCCTGGTCCCTGTGGACTCCACGACGGGCCCGCTGTCCCTCACCTGGAGCCCTCAGGGCTGCTTGGTTCTGTCTTTCTTTGGTCGCTTTCTTTGGCCTTATGTAGGGCACCTTGAGCCACGTCCTGCAAGTCTTTCCTGCTCCAGGCATTCCCGGGATCTTGGTGCCTCCAGGGTTTCTCTCCATGGCTGGGTCCGGTCCATGGCAAACACGCTTTACTCACACCTTCCACCCATCAGCACTGGTCAGACTGTTACTTACTAATCAACTTTCTGTTCTGAGGTCCCAGGCCACTCAACTAACCTCTTGTACTTTTTCTCCACTGTGTCCTCCAAACTCTTAGAAATGATAGTAAGTTTTTCAAGTGGTCGCATTAAAGTCTCTCTCACTTGACCTTCCCCCTTCTTTCTCCTCCCTTGGGGGTAGAGACTCAATGCACACACGTGCACACGCACACGAAGTCGATCTACAGTTCTGATACCTAGTCTCTACTGCTCAGCTTCTAATCCCTTTCCTAGGCTAGAAAGAAGAGTTCAGTTAAGGACAACTGTATTCATTTTGATCATCTCCTTTGCCAGTCCTGCTTATCTGGTCCAGCTTTTTGCCCTGGAAGATGAGAACAATTCTCTTCCACTATTTTGGAATTAGCCTTTTGCATTTTACATCCTGTTATTTATGTTCAAACTCTGTAAAGACGAGCTCTGACTATTTGAAATGGCTAATTCACTCCCAGTTGTCCTTTTATTGGTTGTTCCTCCAGTATCAGGAGGAAAACAAATAAAACCATTTCTCTGGTGAACACAAATTCTAGCCAGCGGAAGTCACAGTTTTCCACAGAGAAATAAAAGCAGAGCTAATGGGGATAGAGCTCACAGCACGTCCAATGACTCTCCAAATGAGAATTCTGTTACGTGTTTACTGCTCGAATTCAGAACAGGAGAGTTAAACTCTCAAGTGAGAACATAGTGAGCAGAACCACGGGCAGCAGGGTCTGGCAAATGTTCCCTGAGGAAGTCACCAAGCACCCAATTCCAACTGGGAAAGAGACAAATGCAGAGAATCGTCTTCTGGTGCTCGAGCTGGCTGTGCAGAATGGCAGCCTTGAGGGTCGTAGCCGCTGGAGCCCGCAGCTGCCCGGGGCTGGAGTGGAGCCAGGCAGGGAGCCAGCCGACATCGCACCACGAGAGCAAGCCACAGCCATACCCGGAGCTCCCAGACTGGGCTGTCGTTCCTGTGACACAATGCAAATGACAACACTGGACGGCCCCAGTCCTGTCAACACACGGGCCCTGACTGGGAAACGGGCTGGGTGAGCAGGACACTCGAAAACCAAGATGTGGAGGGAAGAGGTGGGAGATGGATTTTCACCTTTTACTTTAACTTTTGTTTGTGCATAAGTATGGCCTCCTCTGTTTATGTTATTATCCTAATATTACTATTTTGTAATAATAATGAAACATTTTTATTTGAGAGGAAATAGCAAATATACACAGCACGGTATCTGAATCAATTCTCTACTGTCAGGCCACACTTGAAGGAGGTGACTGAAGAGGACACTCATTTAGTTCTGCTCAGGAGGCAGCGCTCATGCAGGGCCTGGAGCAGACGCGGAATAAACCTCAGCTAGAAAAAAACACGTGGCTGGTGTTCTTCCAGCGCTGGCCAGCCTCGCGCGTGCCTTTGCAGTCAACTGTGGGTCCAGCAGGTGGTTCTGCAGTCCCACCCACGTGCTCTCACATGTCCCAGGGCTTTGCTCCAGGAGCATCTCGTCCTCCCGTGGGCTAGTCCAGTTTGTTCACATGGTCGAGGCGAGACTGGGAGACAGCCCCGGCTGCCGTCACACCACTGGAGACTCGGGATGGACTGTCACTGCATCTCCTTCTGTTGGTTCGCTCAAGACACAGGCCAACCCGGACTCAAGGGTGGGGAGTAGACCTGACCTCGGGATGAGGAACTCTGGACGTGCAGGGCCAAAGGCATGAACACAGAGAGAGTAGAGTGAACGAGGCCTGCTGCAGCCACCACGCCCCCGAGGAGCCGGGCCACGTGAAGAAACGGCAGAAAGAGAAAAACACGTACTTTAAAAATCACGTGAACAGGATATAGTAATATGTTTAATATTAATAAGGTTCTAAAAGTGACAATTCTTCACCCACACGTCTCTGAGTGAGCTGCAGGGAATACTCTGTCCCGTTAATTTGCATGATTCCTACTCAGGCTAGTATCACATTTGATATCACATGCCACAAGAAGCCTGTCTGAATAACTGTCCCTGTAGCTGGAGAACAAATTATGTGACTGTGCTTGGTTTACTGATAACACCCAGCATGTCCCCCTCAAAGCATTTAGAAGCATCTGTTGTTTTGTTTTCTGCTTTCCCTGCTAAGTGATGCGTCCAGGTTCTGCCATCTATTCCTGCCCCCCCCCCTCAGCCCCTAGCCTGTGTGGGGCCTAGAGCAGATGCTGAATAAACCTTAGCAAGAAAATAAACACAAAGGGAGTGAAGGACTGGATGACTCGATGAATGAACGGGTATTTATCAGGAAGAGTCTGCATGTTTTTGGATACCAACATTCTTTTGTGTTTCACACATCCTTGCCAACATGGTTTTGCGTCCCACTCGTTGCCACCATGTGGAACGGAGCATTGGGAGAGATGAAGATCACTGTTGTCACCGTGCACCGTGCAGCAAGCGAGTCTCAAGGCCTGTCCCTGACCCTTTCTCCAAATCCCATCTAGAAATATAGACTCAAGGACATCTAAACACATTCATCACACTGGCCTAAAATCTTTCTTGAAAAATTTACAAATAAACGCAACATAGGCTGTTGCAGTAACAGTATTCCCATAACGAGTTATACCACGTGTCACTAAAGAAAAATCTTAATATCATATTTGTGATGTGCTGATCTTTCCAAAGGGAACAGTTCAGTCTTGGACCTAGGAAAAAAATACACACACAAAGATCTTTCTGGTAAAATTGAATGGGAATAGAATAAACTTTGGTCTACTCGCTTTAATAAACCATCTTTGTACAAGGCATGTCTATGCATTTTATTTTTTTAATCCTTATAATGACCTACATGGTGAGATTTACTTTATCTTTTCTGCAAAGATAAAGTGGATTATAGCAATCTTGTTATTTCTTCAAGTCGTTGACACCCAAATATTAACTTATTAATATGGTTTACTTACATATATTTATTATGGTTCACCAGGACTTACCATCCTAAGTACTATTCTACAGTTCCCAATCCTGCTGCCAGTTTCTGCACAGCTCACCTGTTTTCACATCTCTGAACTCGTGTAATGGGACAGTTCCTGGCTGTGGAAGGCTAAGTCATGAAGAACTCTGAACTACTGCTGTTCATCAGCAAAGTTAGCCAGTGATTCTGTTATCACATTAAGCATAGGAAATACATTTTGGAAGTTTCAAAGACAAAGTATCTTGCTTATAAATCGACTGCTAAAACTTTAGTCTTCAAAGACAATACTCTCGGATTTGATTGGAGTTCTACTCCTGAATCCCAGTTCTGCTGCAGTGGTAGATTTCCTTTAGAGGTCCTCCCACTTGGGCTTTTGAATAATACCCTGAAATCTTTGTGATCTCCCCCATCTTTGTGATCTCCCCCAAATGTTAGTGACCAGAATATGAATTACAGCTGCAATTGACTTATAAACCATAGTTTGGGGTGTGTAGCATGTCAGGTTGGATGCAGTACCCTGACAGTCTCCTATAACATAATCCCTGATCTTCCTTGCTGTTCCACCCTCACTACCTCCTACCTCGATTCTCTGTGCAGATTCCTCTCATTTCAAAGACCAGTGTGAATGCCACTTCTTATAGAAAACTTCCTGTTATTACCTGAGACCTGTGACTCTCGGCTCTGCGGCAAACATATCTGCAAAAGTGCCTGAAATTACAATGATGACTAGTATTTATTTAAAATTCCTTGTGTTCCAGGCACCATGCCAAATGCATTGCATTTGTTAACTTATTTAACTCTCAAGTATCTATGAATTAGGTTCTATTATCATTCATATTTTATGAATGAAGTTCAGAGAGAGAAAAGGACATCCCCAATGTCATTACTAACAAAAGACAGAAACAGAATTTAAATCCCAATGTGCAAGTTACCCAAACCTTAGTGTTCAACCACCATATTATATTTCATGTACATACCTGTTAAACTAATTGTACAGATGTGGTGTGCAAGAAATGGCATATTTCTTCGTTTTCCCAAAAGCAAATCCACATCTTTTTACTTCTTTGAACTTGTGAGCACAGGACTCCTCTTGAATGTGAAGAGTTGAGTCCTTCATGTAATGGAAATGCTTCCCTCCAGTGAGTCACAAACAGTCCCAGAATAGATAATATGGTCCCCCAAGTGTTTAACTCACGCTGGTTATCACAGGGGAGTCTGTGGTCAAAGCACAGAGAACCCCTTGAAGTACCTAATATTCCATATTTTAGAAGTTGGAACCACGATGCATAAAGTTCACCCTTTTAGTAGCCCCATGCAAACTCTACCCTCCCGGTCTTTCCTCCCATTCAGAGATAGAACTACTTCCCAGGGTTCTGCAAAGGATTAGGATGCCGGTTGTCACTGTTCAGGGAATTCTGGACCTCTCCATTGTTCTTTTCGTGTTAAGACATTTCCCCTCCATTCCTGGCCATCAGTGGCTTCATGCCTCTTCTGCATCCCTGTTCCTACAGCTAGCATGGCCTTCTTAAGGAGCTGCGCCTTCTGGAAAATAAAATCCAGGAAGGCAAAGGTGTCAACAGGCGCCTGCTGCTTCTACCTGAATGCGTCCTCTTTGTGCTGCAGGGTCAAGTCCATGCTTCTACCTAATGATCATCACTTGATTTTGCAAGCCAGAAAATGCAAATTTGTGACCTTCAGGTCTTACCTAGCGAAAAGAAGTGAATCATTCAACTGAGTGTTTTCTGAAAATTGAGCTACATTTAAAAATGGAAAGATTTCACAGGATAGCAATTACATCTGGAAACCTTGGGCGACCAGTTCTTATGGCAGCATCAGCTGGCACTGGGTAGCTTCTGTCCCCTTGGGGTGCCCCTACACTTTCCAGGTCACTTGCCTTCCCATCATTCCGTCATGAGATTCACCAGCCTGCAAGAGATTTTCCTTATAATGGAAATATTTCTTCATAGCTAGGCTTCTAACAGATGTAGGAATATAAGAACGTAGAAGAAAGGGGCTTCACATTTGAAGAGAAGTTAAAACAAGTTTTTCCTGTGGGGGAATGATGTACATTGCAGTGATGCAAACGCAAACCACGTCTGTTCTGAAGGAGGGCACCTCTCCTGCCTCACTTGCTCATGTCACCTGTTGGTCCTGCGGGCGTCTCGATTACTGTATCATCTCTGACCTTTTCAGGAAAACAGAAACACAGAAGATGTAACAAATAGAAGGGGAGGTTTTTAAAAAGGCGATCGGTCCTTCTATTTACCGATAGGTCCTTCCATTTACAGGGTTTTCATTCTCGTTTAGATTTTGATTTCACACTATGCACTCTGCGTGTCGGGGGGTGTGTATGCATGAGTGCTGGTGTACATGGGATACCTTTTTGCTTACAGGCCAACCCCTTCTGAGTTTACTTCCAAAAACTTTTCAGGCAGCCTGTCCTGGCAGGGCCAAGCCAGGTGAAGAAGCTTCTTCTTCTTCTTTGTCCCATCTGGAAAATTCTCTATCTTCCTATTCAATTAACAGGAATCATGATTTTTAAGAAGATCTGAAATAATCCTGGTTAAAACACAATGTCTCCCATTAATCCTGCCATCATTTTTCAAGCCTGCACTGACTTTTTTTTTCTGAATGATTTTAAAACATTGTAAAAAACAATAAAAATTATAATTCAATGAAAATCTAAGTAACATATTCAATAGTTTTGTGCCGTAAAGAAGTATGGCAAGATGTTTGAGGGGCAGAGATCGTATTTTGCGTAGTTTATGGCACATGTGTATGAGGGTGTGCATGGCCCCCAGAAACCACAACAGAGGAGCATACAAGCAGCCTAAACACTATCTGCTAATTGATTCACTGATTGAGATCTGAGTTTTTGTTAATAACATGCTTACTTATATAATTTCCCCCACTTTCTCCCATTATTTTCACAAGCATTTGGGTCCCAGTTCTCCACTGCCTTTAAGAATTGCCGTCGGGGGAATCTCTGATTTACTAAACAACAGTGACTTTATTATTTTTTTTTCTCATTTATTTATTATTTTTTTGTTTCTTTTTTTTATTGTTAAATCATAGCTGTGCACATTAGTGCAATCAGGGGTACAATGTGCTGGTTTCCAAGCAGTGGCAATGTTAATTAGAATTGAGATCTCCTGACACTTTCGCTTTACTTCAGCAATTCCTCCATTCCTCAAAAGAGCCGTTAAGAACAGCCATTTCAAGTGGCTAAACTACTTTCGGTAAAGCAATAGTCTGTGACTGGTAGAAGTTTGCATGTACGAGGCTCTGCGTGTGCTGGGGTGGAAGCTGAGAGAGACAGAGAGAGGGAGAGACTCGGAGTCAGAAACAGAGACAGAGAAAGACAAAGAGAGAAGGGGGTCCCAGAGCCAGAAAGTTGACTGAGGGGGAGAGGAGTTCACAGGTCGAATCCTCTGTGCTCTCAGAGTTAGGTGTGGAGGTAAGTCCCTTTGTTATTTAGGAGGTGGTTGACAGATGACAGTTCCCCTGTCTCTGGTGGGGGGTTAGTGGTTCCGAGGCCCAGCCACAGGGATGCAGCAGCGGGGAACTGCGAAGAGAAGGAGAGACAGTTCGACCTGACTCCTTCTCTTCTGTTCCAAAACAGCCAGTCCACAGTTCCTTCTCCACCCAGCAGCTTGCCTATGTTGGACCAAGACCACCTCGCTGATGAATATTCTTCAAGTAGTGCACGGTTTGTTTGCAATTAAAGAAGATGAGTGAACTTCAGGTGCCTATGTTATATACTTTTGCTGGTGGAACTCTGCCGTTTTCTAGTTCAGAAGTGGCATACTTTAGGTTCAATCTCTTCAGAAAAATAAAAGCTAACAACACAGCATCTTTTTTTCCCTTTCTCCTTTTTTGTTCCTCAAAAGTAGTGCTGGGGTAGACCAAAGGGTGCAAGAGAGAGCAAAGCTCATTTGAGTTTAACTTTCACATAGGAAACTCCAACTTGACCTGATATTATGATTGTGACTGGACATTTGCCTCTGCTTTTTGCGTTTAATTTTAGTTTGGATAAATAATCTCAGTTTTAAAGATCTGACACTAATGTTTTCTCCTTCCATGTTTGTCTACTTCCTTCATGATCCAAGATAAAGAGTACGAAGGACTGAAAGTGTTGGTGTCACTTCTTCTGGTCAGTAGACAATTTCCTGCTCTGCAAACAGAGCCGAAGGGCTCCAGGAGAGCAGATTTTAGATGCTATAAATCAAAAGAGATGCTTCAAGATTTTGAAGCAGAAGAAAATGAAAGTACAGTAGAAATTCTGTTTATGCTTTAAATTATTAAAAGATTCATGTCAAATTGTCAAATACACCATAAGATGTATGTTTACGAGTGTGTATGCAGCCATTAAATGTTCAGTAAAAGTTTAACCGTGGATTATGTCATTGCTTCATTCCCATGTATCTCACACATTCTTCCTGTGCCCGTGCTTTGAAGCGTTTGGGGTCCCATCTCAGCTTTCCCTTCATTTCACTCTCCGCTCCAAATGTCTCAGTCTTATGCTCAAATCCCACTGAACGTCTGCAGTTCCAGACCTCTAATTCCAGCCAGTATCTCCGCTTGATGTCCCAGAGGACTTCTAACTTAACACAGTCAAAATTTAATGCCAACATTTCCTCTTAAACCTGGCTGTACACCTCAGATCGACTGTGTTGGTTTCAGCGAATGATCCTTCGGTCACCCAAGCTTTAAGTCCTGGAGTCATCGCTGGATTTTCCATGTTGCAAACTGAATCACATTAGCCCTATCTTTAAAAGAATGATGAAGAAAGCTTAATCTCCAAAGCCTCACTATGGTGTAGCAGACACTGTCCTGTGCTTATGCACCATCTGCCCCCTCTTATCTCTGCTAATAGACTGTCAGTTTCATTTCCTGATGGATTTCAGGGGCTCCGTTGAATTAAGGGGAAGAGAGACTCTAAAATTCCATAGAATCGCATTCTCCTTCTGTGATTGGTCCAAAGAACATGTGTTCCTTTTCTGACCAATGAGATCCAAGGGAGAGCCTTCTGAGTCACGATGCCCAGAACTGTGCAGGTAGCTCCTGATCATAAAATAATTATCAAAAGTAGTAGAGCAGGAGAGTTGGCAGGACAGAAAGTTCCTGGGTCATTGACAACATCCCTGGGGATTCACAGGGGATCCCTCGTGAATGGCTAGGTGCTGTTCTGGAAAGAGTGGGGCCAGTGGGTTTTATAAAGCCAGGATATCCCTCTTACATGCGTCTGCTTTCCCTCTGACCTTGCACCAAGTTTTGACCCAGCTCAAATGCCCTCACGTCATAGCGAGCAAATGATGGCGCTATGCTTCTTGAACTTCCCAACCTGTAAAACTGTAAGCTAAACAATCTTTTCTTTATAAGTTGCCCAGCTTCAGGTACTCTGCTACAGCACCACAAAGTAAACTAGGACATCTTCTTGTTCACATTTTATTTTTATATAATGCATGTGATTTTATTCATCGATTTGACTGGCTTAAGGGATGCCCAGACAGCTGGTGAAACATTATTTCTGGGTGTGTCTGGGAAGGTGTTTCTAGAAGAGATTAGTATTTAAATCAGCAGACTGAGTGGGTAAAGAAAATCACTCTCACTGTCGTGAGTGGGTATCATCCAATTCAAAGAAAGCGTGAAGGGGATAAAAAGGAAGAGAAAGGGCAAATTTGGTCTCTCCTCTTAGGCTGGGACATCCATCTTCTCCTGCACTTCGACATCAGCTCACTGGTGCTTTTTGGACGCTTTGGACTCAGACTGGGACTTGTGCCATTGACTCCCCTGGCTCTGGGCCTTTGAGCTTAGACTAGAACTATGAGACTGGCTTTTCAGAATCTCTAATTTGTAGATGGCAGATCATGGAATAACCAAGCATCCATATTTATGTGCACTCACCCCTCTTAATAAATTTATTTCTACATATCTATGAATAATATCTCATTGGTTGTGTTTCTCTGGAGAACTCTGACTGCAATACACCTTGTATTGCAATTATCTGTCTGTCTTGCACTAGACTTTGAGCATCTAATTGCAAGGAAATCTTCTCCATCCTTACACACTCAGCTCCTAGAACTGTGGCTTTTAAAAAATAGGCACTTATATAATACTTACGTTTTTCATAAAATACGGCTCTGGTCACAATAGGAGCATATATTGTTCACGTAATTTAGAAAGAACAGGTATACATTTACATAATTCTTTAAAAATTACAAAGAAGACCCCAAATTAATCATAAGCCCCAAATGAATAGTCACGTCAACCTTTTGAGAATGAGTGCCCATCCCACTCCCTCACCCACAAGCCTATTTGTTCTCTGTTTCTTTTATTTTTTGACAAAATCCATAAATATTTTTTCCCGTACACTGATAGCAATTTATACTTTGTTATCAAAAATATATTTTAAAATTTCTGCTACATTCACATAATGTTCCTGCTGCTAGATTTCAACTCACCCTTTAAACTTGATTCCGCACATGCTACGTGCTATGCGTGCGCCACCAGAGCCTTAAATTACGTTTGACATCTGGGGAAGCTATTGCTCTGTCCTGCCCTGAGACTATTCCAGGAATATCCCTCGCCAAGTGCAGTGATCAGACATCCTGCTCCAATTTTCACTTGTACATGACTGTCTGAAAGACCACAGGCTAAATTCATGTAAATTGCTTTCTAAGAAGAGTATCAGAATTAAAAAGAACATTAAAGGATTGGTCTTTTCTTCATAGCCCTAACACTCTTAAGAAATAGAAACCTGAAAACCACAGGAGGCTTCTTGATTATTTGCTGTTTATTTCCATTGACAGTACTCTGTGAGTCCAGCATGTAGATTAATCAGTCCAAAGCAAACATAAGCTACTTAAAATAAATACATAAATAAAAACCTGATATTTAATGATAGTTATCTATTAACTATTCAAAATTGCATTAAACACTTTAATTTTAACTTGCAAAATTTAAAGGTGTATTAGATTAACATTTTTATCTCTTTTGATTCAGTTTTGGAAATACAGCACCATGCCCCATGACCAGTACCTTCAGCTCTAATTTCTACTTTCCCATGCCTCATGATTTCTGCTTTCTCTACTGCCTTCAGATTACCTTGGTTACATTTTTGTCTTCAGTGTTAACTTGTAATTATTCTCTTAATTATTTTAAATCAAAGGAGACATAAACTCTAAATCGCTCAAACTTCATGAATTAAAACTGCTTTAGATGAAGTCCCTCGATGCTAAAAAGGAAAAGTACAGAAACTATTCAAATTGTCAGGGCTGCTGTCTTATATGACTCCCCAAAACACCATTAACTCTCCTATGATCTCTGTGATGGTTGTACCCTACAGTGGTACAATATACTGCTTTATTTCTTCGCATGGTCTTTGGGAAGGACTGTTTCAGTCGTTTCTCTGAGAGGAAACAGATATCTCTACATGATAATTGCCTGAGAGTAGTTTCTAGAGATAGAAGGGATTACTATTGGGACGATCATAACCCTTCTTACCTGAACTGTGGTTTCCTGCCAGCAAGGTAGGGCTCACAGAGCATCTGCCCATTCTACTGGTGACCACAGGTGGACGGGGTGTTCCATCCCATTCCTGAGCTTTGACAGGCTCTCTGGAGGAAGATGCCCCATGGTGGCCCCTCTCCTTGGTGTCCAACTTTGGTAATGGCTCCGTGCTGTGGCTTCGGACTTTCAGGTCCTCTGTGGATTCTGTGTATTAACCAGAATGACATTCCATTGAATAAAAGTCAAGATCATCCCAAATGATTTTAAAAAAATTAAAGTGTGATTTTCTAAAACACTTTCAGTATATTATTGGAAACATAGGTGTATGTTGGGTCCTGCAGCATTTAAATATAAAAAAGGACCTAGGGCTCAGTGCCCATAGCTCGGTGAGTAGGATGCCAGCCACATACACTGAAGGTGCCGGGTAAGAGACCAGCCTGGGCCTGCTAAACATCAAAAAACAACTTCAACCAAAAAACAACTGCAACCAAAAAACAGCCAGGCATTGTAGTCCCAGCTACTTGGCAGCCTGAGGCAAGAGAATGGCTTAAGCCCAAGAGTCTGAGGTTGCTGTGAGCTGTGATACCACAGCACTCTACTGAGGGTGACATAGTGAGACTCTGTCTCAAAAAAAAAGAAGGAACATAGATTCCAGGCCTCCTTCCTTAGGTGTGTAGGTTAATATTGCTAGGAAATAGTTTTCCCTTTGGAAAATGAGTACCTCAAGGAACCTCGAGTCTTCTTCAGTAACTCTTCCCTTATGCTCATCTTCAAGGACATCTAACAGGACACATTACACTCACAGTTGCTACTTTCTCATCTTTGTCACTTCACCACCTGCTGTGACACGCTTCGGGCCACACCACTTAGCTCCAGCTGCTTTTGCTAAGATCACCAGTGCCTTCTAGCTGGTGAAATGAGAAGCCTTTTTTCAGCCACTTGACAACTCTGATTACTTATTTGCATCTTTGATTCTCCTGGCTTCTCGGTGGCCCTCCTTCCTGTGCTGTGTTCTATGTTTGGCACCTTTTCTGTCACTTACACTCTTTCCTCTGCCATACGTCCCGCACCCTGGTTGTCTCCACAGCACTGGCTTAGCCTCATTCACTTTGTTCTTTTCCTGGGAGTCTACCCTTCAAGATTCAGCCAGCAATCATCCGATTGCCAATAACTTCTAAATATTTTATCAGATGCCTGGGCCATTCTTCTCACCTTTAGATTCTTTGGCAACACAAATTTAACATTTTATCTGCTGAACTGATATCACTTTTTGCTAAACTACTAGTTCTTTCTATTCAGCCAAACTTTCCAACTAGAAGCTTGCCCCTCCCTTTCTTCAACTGCTACTCTCCAAATCCAACAGACAGAAGATTCTGCAGATTTTATTTCTCAGTATCTTGCTCTCCCTTCTCTCATACTTTGCATCAAATTTACCTTAATTGCTCTGGGTCGAGTTCTAATTATCTCCCTTGAATTATTATAAATTGTCTGGATCTCTGTCCTTGACTCCCAAAGTACAAACACCTTATACTGCCAAAATGATCTGTTTACAATGCAAATACGATCATCACGTACTGTTTAAATCACCACTGTTTAAAATCCTCCCAGAAGCCTCCTGTTACCCCCAGAATAATGTCTAAGCTTCTTACCCCTAACATGACCTGCAAAAGTCTCTGCTGTTTTGCTCTAACTTTGTCACTCCCTCCCAAACATTATATTCAAGGAACACCACCAAGCTGGCCAGAGCTTCTTCCTCCCAACTCCACCCCTAACAATAACAATGCTGTTTCTATAGCTACTACCTCCTGTGCTTTGAACAGCCTTGTATATTATCTTTGCTTAGCTAACTCTATTCAGACCTGGTTACTCAATTTAAGTATCCTCTAAAGCTGTGTCCACCCGAATCACCACTCTTGCTGGGTTGCCGCCGTCTCTGCACAACACTGTCTTATATTTCTCTGTATCTGATCTCACCAAAAGGTTGTGTGTTCTTTGAGGGTAGATACTGAATTTTAGATTTTGTTGCATTCATTTTCTTAATTTGGTGCCTCCATCCCCTGAGCATATTGCTCAATAAGAATTTAATTTTATTTATTTACTAGTTTTCTGAAATTCTAAGACCCCTTTCTGATTTGTGTAGGAAATACAATATTCCTAATAGAACAAGAGAGACAAGTGATAATAAATGTATTAAAGTAGCATGGTGCTGACAGTATTTTCAAAAATCTGATTATCTACCAATCCCAAGTTGAAAAATTCAACAGGTTAAAAGTTTAATTCAAATAAAACATTTTTTAATTGAGTTTAAAAACTCATAAAAAAAAATCACATAAATGACTTAAACTGTATTATTTTTTCCATTTGGTTAAAATACTCAACAACATTCAGTAGTGTAATAATACAAATGTCACAATTTGGTTCCCTACTATCTGAACCTATGGGGCAGAGATAGAATAGTAAAATCTTGCATAGCCTGGACCAGGAATCCCAGAGACTCTAGCTCTGGAGCTCTAGCAAGTGACCCATAGGATGAGCATTTGATTTCTCTTCATTACCTAAACTTGGAGAAAGCATCAGCCCTACCTAAGTTCCTCACTTTTATTTGAACAATCTAACAATACTCTACATTTCAAATTATTTTGAAAACTAAAAAAAAAAAAAAAAGACTCAGTAATAAAAAGTAGTATTCATTAAATAAAGAAGAACCATCTGTTCTTTATGAATTTATGTCTAAATATAGACTAGGTAATCACTAGGAGTCTGAGAATACAAATGGAAAATTAACCCATTACTATAGTACCAGTGCAGAATGCCAACCTACTTATACTCAAATCAGAATTATAGGAAGTCGGATTACTCTCTCTTAACTAATCCAAAACCAAACAATAGGCCATGTAACAACTGGCCCTGAACAGTCAAGACTGATCTATAACTTGCCGCTTCCCTGGGTTTTGCCACAGATTCCAACACAGGATCACCTGGAGAAAGTGAATATACACTTTTGCCCAAACACAAAGGACACCCCGGTTCTAGTTAGCCTGCTGACAGCTTTCCTAAGCAATAGCCTCAAATCAATATTTTTGTTAAAAGAATAACTTTAGAGAAATTCAATTTAGCAAGAAATTCAATTTGAGCAAAGAAACAATTCATGAATTAAACAACAGCCTGAACCAATAAAGGATCAGAGATTGTGAAATACTTCACAGAAGTATTTATAGGAAGAAGAAAAAACGAAGGAATACTTCACAAAAGTATTTATGGGAAGAAGAAAAAACAAAATGACTTGCGTCGTAAGTATAGTAGAATATCTATAAGTTGACCAAGGGGCTGTAACAAACTGGTCAATGTACGGAGGTGGTCAACATAAGAAACTGGGCCTACTGTACTGAAAGACACCTGTGTGTATGTCTAGTCTATGAAAATTAGATCAACTTAAGGAGGTGGTCAACATAGAGATATAGTCAATTATGGAGGTTCCACTGTATCTTGATTTGTTAGAATTTAGCCTTTGCCTTATTTGGTCATGTTCTAAGCTGTTGAGATTGGTCAAGACTCAGTACCCACTTACGTCACGTTGCAGTTTGTTTATATACTGAGTTAGGTTGCAGTTTGCTACATACAGAGTCAGCTTTAGGCCAAATTTAATCTACCGCCATTTTCCACTGTAAAGCTTTCCCACTCTGTCTGCCTGAGTCTCTGCCAAATGCAAGCTTAGATGAAATAGCCTTTGCCTCTTCTCATCTGTTTTATCTCCACTTGTTTTCACATTGGTATAGTCCCTTCTAGCTCTATGATGTGAGGCAACTGGGTAAACGCATGTCATGAACATTCCACCATGTTAACTTAAACCAGAAGGTTAGTCACATAACAACAATCCCAGAGAGATTTCAAGTCTTTAAATGGGCCTGCATATAAGCTTAAGTTGCAGTTATACTGAAATCAAGTATAAGAAGTCAAAATATTTTAAAGGTAATACATTCCAGCATAGTAATTAGACCAAGACAATTTAATCAACACTTGCTTTTTAGGGCCCTGAGACAAATGGAATAAAACCAGTATCAGAAAAGAACATCATAGACTATTCCCAAGCTGTTTATTCACAGTTTCAAAGAAAATGTTACTCTCGCTTCCAAATGTCACAGTCTCCAAGCCTAATGTCCCATCTGTTTCACCCCACCTTCTCTTCCAGATTTTAAGCAAACCATGGGGTGCTTGCCTTCTTATTATCTACTTCTGTTATTTCTTCCATTACCATCATTGAGCAGTTATTAGTTTTGGGTTTTTTTTTTGTTTGTTTGTTTTTTTTTCTTGTCACACACTCACAAAATCTTTTCCTGCTGGAATCAGAACTAAACAAAGGGGAAAAATAAGCTCCATCTTGACACTGGGTCCAATATTGTTCTCCCAGGTTCAGACAATGTTTTAAATATGAAAAGCTGAGCTATGTGTTGACACCTCCACCAACATTCTTGTGTCTTTGTTCTCATTCAAATTACTCCTGCTATGTACCTATCAGAGGAGTGTCACTAGGTCTCAAGCCTCAGCCATATAAAAGCCCAATATAGCTTTGGAAACAAAAAGGAATTTTTTTTTTCTTTTCTTCTTCTTTTGTTTTCAAGTCCCAGAGGTTTGTCTTCAGTGAATTTTGGCAGGTATATTTAGAAAAACTTGAACAAAAGGAATAAAGAAATTATACGATTCAGACTTATACCTATGTACATTAATGTCTGCCTCCTAAACAGAAGATAAAGTTGAAAAATCTAGAAAATAATAAATGTACTCTTGAACATTTTATTTGGGAATAAATCTATTTTCACATATATATATATTCAAGAACTACTTACTAACCAAATGTGCTTTCTAAATAAAATAAATATAGAAATCTTCAAAATAGCTGCTGAAAAGAGATTCACTGAAAGAGGGCAATTAGACTATTATAATCCATAACATATTGAAAGCTCAAAGAAATCTATCCAGAGGAATATGGGCACATTTCTCCATATATGTCAATGATTTTTCTGAAGTTTGTTGAAATGAAATTGATTTTAATAACAAATTTGTAGGAATATGTAGATGATTCAGATAAAAAACTTTTTTACTTGTGGTTTGTGAATGCTATTATTCTTTTTTTTCTTATTATTTATTTCAAAATACTGTGAGAGTTATTTGTTTTTTGTTCTTTTTTAATTTCATAGGTACCTTGTATAATGCGAAGTTGGGGTGTTTCATGCACCCACCAGCAGGATGGTGTTTCTTGTACCTCTGGCCCCCTCTTCCCATGCTGCCCCAATCTCGCTGCCCAACATCCTTTACATCTCTCTGCTATTGCTGTAACTCCTGAAATGTCACCATCTCACATAGGAATTTACTGATTACAAAGTATGTACTTGTGCCTGGAAATCCAGAGACCAAGAGCTCATGCTGCCAATAAGCATTTGAGTTTCCTGTGGACATAAAGAATGCTTCTGAGAGGTTGCCTCATATTGGTGTAAACAGCAAGATCCAAGTCACTCCATGCTATTCCAACTGCTGAACAATGAAAAGTGATCAAGGCAGATTAACTAGGCAAAAAACGATAATACATTTGAAGTGCTAAATTGCATTATCAAATGAGTGTTAGATTCAGTGATCAAATTTTAGAACTAAAACAGCCCTTGGAAATCACCAATTGCAATAGCTTCCTCAGAGCCAGGGGTGGGTGTGCGTGTTTAACAGCTGGCATGGCTGTCCTGGCTCTGGAAGAGCAGCTCCAGGGAGGCCTACCTCCTACCTCCCAGGAAACCTTGGCTCAGTATTAAATGTCTGTAATTCCCAGAAAGCTCTTACACAGAACTCAGGTTGGTTCTCCTCTCCCTATACAATTATTTGCTGTTTGTTCTGGAATAACTTGGAACTAATCATTTTTGCTTTTAAATAAATACCTCTAGAATCCAGTGTGATGTAGCCCGAGTCCCTTGGTTATATGTTCAGAATGCAAGTTTGGAACTCTCACTCTCCTGGTTACCCTGACCTGAACTCTAATTTCGTGTCATGGTATCTTTTAAAATTGTGATGTCTAGAGCTGAATAAAGCCAGACAGACAAAGACAGTTTACCTACATGTCCAGGCAAGCCCTGGGGTCTTCTCTCTCACTTCTATCACTCCAGCCTCTAAGTCTCCAAAGAAAAGAGGGCAAAGGCTCCCATGTCTCCACAATGAAAGGGCATGGAGGAATACAGGCAATTTATTTTTATTTTTCTATTATTTCCTCTCTCCTATGTGAACTCTGTTATTTGGAGTCAGTTATGTCAATTTCTACATCTAAGGGATGCCTTCTCATCAAATATACAGAGAGAGAAAGAACAAAAGTTCAGTCATCTGGAGAGTTCATGGTTTTAAATAAAATCAGAGAGAAAGGGCAGGTTTGTGTTAAGAAGGCATAATACAGTGTGGAACCTTGGTTCACAAGTGGAGAAAGCACATCAAAGTAAATGGATTACATTAAGAATCGTAATCATTTTACAAGTGTGAAAACAGCTCAGAGCCTTTACACAACTTTCCCAAGGTTACGCAAATAGCAATTAGCAAAGACCTGAGAAGGAAGCAGGTTTCCTAGCGAACATGCTATATGCACTTCTCACCAAAAGCAGGAGGACTCACATGCTGACTTGGATCCAACAGCACTTTTTCATGGTTATTAATAATAACATTTTTTCATAGAGTGGAATAATAAGTGAAATTTTTAAAGAACATGTCTGGCTTTTAAAAGCTCCCCACTAGACATTCAAATGATTTAATCATTCATATTTTTATAAAGGTATGTGAGGATTGAAGAGCTATCGCCATCAAATTATTTCTGTCTAAAAACCTTCACTGAAGTCATCAGGCAAAGCTTATGTGTTGACATATTTTAGTAACACCTTCTCCAAGAGATTCGACTATTGCAGGAAAGAGAGAGAGAATTGCTCAGGTTCTCTGAGCACAATCTATATTTACATTTATGTTTACACTGCAAAAACCAGAGGACCTGTGGGCAGAGACTAGCCACATGCTAAGCAAATTCTTATGCTCTCGCCCCTGAGCATCTAGTTAAACCAGACATCTGAGCATTCCTTCTAGTTAGAGAGACCCGCACAATGCGTCATCTGGTCATTAAAAGGTGAGTGGGAGAGAGGTGCACTGCTAATATCTCCTGATCTGCTCGTCAAACACCCCACAAAACCCTCATCCTCCAGCTTCCTTAGTGTTTTGAGGTCCTAGAGGCTGGCAGAGCTACTAAAGGGAAACTTCTCAACAGTTGTTCACTAAACCCACTAACTGATTACTGACTTGCTGGTGACAATTTTGGCCTGTAATGGAAACCAGAGATATGTCATATTACATCAAAGCTTCATACCAATGGGGGGAGGTGCCAGAGACTTACCTCATTGACAGTTTGGTTTTGCATATTTGGTTGTGCAGCTTAAACAGATGTGCAGAAACTGTTTCTATGGGGTCAGTTCCTAACCGCTCCTCCGCCCTTGGGATGAGACGGTTAAGCCACTGAGGCATTGAAATTGTTTGCTATCTTAGCTGGAGTACTCTGTGGATGTAACTCTTAATTCTAATTATAAATTCATCTACAACTGAGCTTTAGCCCAACTCCTAATGCATATTTTGACAGATATTATTTTTTGTCTTTTGTAAAATATAGCCTAAATATAAGATCCTTGAGTTTCTAATGAAGAAAATATTTTTATTGGCATACTGACCGAAAAATTAAGGGGCAAAGAAATGAGTTACACTGCCAATTACAGTATAATAATCCAACGTGGTATCCTTTTCTCTTAGGTCCAGCTTTAATAAAACTCCTTTACCAAACGGATGTTCTTTATTGAGCACCGAGTATTTGATAAATATTTTCAACATATTTCCTATGGCCTCAGTAAATTTGTGCTGAATATACAGATAGTTCAACTTCTAGATGATCAAGATGATCATTCAGTCAAACTGTTTATGTATTTTATTTATATGAATAGACAGTGCTGCTCAAATGTTTTTCCATATAAATTTTCATACAAAATGTTAACAAAAAAACTAAGAATATTTAATTTTTTTTTTTTCAAATTTAATTTTACACTTTAGAAATAAGAGTCTCCTCTGTCGCCCAGGCTGGTATGCAGTGACCTGATCATTGTACACTGCAGCCTGAAATGCCTGAACTCAGATAATCCTCTTGCCTGGACCTCCTCCCAAAGTGCTTGAATTATAAGCATGAGCCACTATGCCCCACCTAAGAAATAATTTAAACAACAGATTCTTTTAAAAATATTCAGAAATAAAATATTAACCATTATAATGTAAAATAATTCAAATATAAATTAGATATATTTAGGAAAAATTAAAAGTAAATTAAAGTATTTTCCCAGAAATACAATCTGTGTATAAAACACTTCTAGAACAGAATTCAGATGATCTGCAGGACACTCTCAGCTAAATTCATTAAAACCTCTGGGGACTTGAGGAAACAGCCCTTACTAACAGCCTTGGTTTTCTCAGATAAAATCAGAGATGTGAAACAAATTATTTCTAAGGACCCTCCTAAGACTAAAATTGTAATCCTCTATAATACCAAAGTTCAAGAAGAAAAGCAAAATAGTTCACAAGGATTCAATAGTATCTTTAGTTCTATTTTAAAATATATCTTGGTCTTATATTTCAGAGTGATTTACATTCTTCAAGGTGACTATAATTTAATCCCCCTTCTTACCAGCCTCCCTTAATCAAATCACAGTCAACTGAAAAATAAATTTGAAGAGTGAACTCTTAAATATATTTATGATTTGCTTAGAAACACTGGTAAAAATCCCCAAATCCAGCTTTTTTCCCTGGCACCTGAATAGGAGACTTGATCTGCATAGAGATGGTTTTAAAAGTACAGGTAATACTCTCAATGTTTTTCTTTGTCTGTAACAGGGAAAATTAACACTTCCTAGTTACTATCTGAAAGTCAGTAGTGCCAGTTCTAAACAATGTCTTACATCAACAGTGGTAGCACTGCTATTTAAGCTACCAGGTAGAAATAGTGGCTATGGGTCAGCTGCTGCATTGGACTCTATAAATGATAGTTCTAATTGTAACACAGCCCTGCCAGGCTTTGCTGTTATTGAAAACTGAAGGTCCTGTTGGTTAATAAACGCGTTAAGGAAAATCTAGGGTCCTATTGTTTAGAAAAGTGACTTGTTAAGGAGTGAATGTCTGAGTCCCCCCACCCCAGTTTACATGTTGAAGCTCAATACCCCAATATGATGGCATTACATGCAATGGGCAATCCCCCAAGGAGGAGCTTCTGGGAGGTAATTATGTATAGATGAGGTCAGGCAGGTGGAGCCCAGGATAGGATTAGTTCCTTTATAAGAAGAGGAGGAGATAGCAGAGCTGCTTCTCCCTGCCATGTAAAAATAAGAGAGAAGGTGGATTTCTGCAGCCAGGGAGGAAGCCCTCACCTGGAAGTGAGTCTCCTGGCATCTAGACTTTTGGAGGACCCAGCCTCCAGAACTATGAGAAATACCACATAGCTGTTGTTTGATCCACTCAGTTAATGGTGTTTTGTTACAGTGCCCAAACTCAGATACTCACCACGGAAAACTGAGGGTCTTCTTGGTTATGTGAGCTTCCCAAAGCCAGGCAGAGGTGGTTCATGGGAGGAACTAGTATTTGAACTCAAGTCTCTGAACAAACAGACTTTCTAGGGAAACTTTGTTCTGTTTTTTTTTTTTTTTTTTTTTTTTTTTTTGGTTTGGGTTTTTTAAAGAAAGGTTATTTACCTTATTAAAAACAACAACAATAACAAAATATTCTTTATAGAAAAAGGTGAAGATTGTATAAATGGGAAAGTTAATAGGACAAGACCGGGGAGAAATCAGTTGCTAATCTAGATAGTGACTATGATATAGTGGACATCTGATAAACAACGCATCTCCTGAGACACTTCAATACACAGCCACAGAGAAGTTCACAGTGGTTTTCTGATAAGGCACATATTGGATCAGTTATATCACCTAGTACTGTGTAATCTAAATCATAGTTATTTATTAGTAACATTGATGTAAGCCAGAAAAAATATTTGAATTTTTAAAACTGGCTTTAGAAATTTCCCCTGAGATATTTTTTGGATTTAATTTTTTTAAGACAAGACAAGTGAAAAAAGTAAATATATTTTTTTCTTACTATGTTCAACTGATGATAAAATGTGTATACTGTTGCTACATCTGTTTAGGCCTTTTGCATGCCAGGTAGTGTTACCCTGAAGAATAGTACAGTAAAGCAAAACACCTAGACCTCTCCCTGACTAGGACTCCTAATCTAAGGTAGGGAGAGAATAATTACAGGAATTAACACAGGATTAGAGCTCGGACGAGAGCTACAAGGAGAGATGATAGATACTATGCAAAGGTAAAATAGATGATTCTCTCTGGTAGGGAAGGCAAGAACTCTTGATTAAATAGTGATTTGAGAAATGGGTTTGGTCAGTTTTGCAGGCAGAGGAACTATGTGTTCACACACAGGGCAAGTCGGAAGAGAGAAAGATCTGCCAAATCTGTGTGGACAAAGAGATAAAAAATACGAACTACAGGTGAAGACATAGAGCTGTTAAGATATACAGGATCTTTTTCGGAAAAGAGTTTCATGGCCTATTCTGAGAGCAAAGAAAAGCCACTTAATTTTGACGTGGGGATAGATAGCACATGTGTGTGTGCATGCACACACACAGAGAATTAAATGTAAAAGATCATTCTGGTTGCACTATAGAGAAGGAACTTCTCTAGTCATATAAATACTCCTTTGTTCTTAATATGAGCCAGGAAGAGAAATGCCTGGAAACTAAGGATTTTGGTGCTTAGTCCATATTTTCCATAATGGAGTAATGTAATCTCCCCCAGGCTGTATTTCATTCCCATCTACAACACGTTCTCAGAATTTGTTTCCAGTCCAAATTTCTTCTTTCCTCCCTTTCTGCTTCCAAACCCAACCAGCTTGATAAAACCTTCAAGTCCATGGATTAAGCTTTTAAGATAAACCAAAGGCAAATTCCATAATATGTGGCAAAAGTACTCTACAACTACTAATGAACTATAGGTATTCCCCACAAAAATGGTTCTATAATTAAACAATTTGAAAACATTGGGTTAAACAAAGTTAAATATGGAGGGTTTTTTCTCCTAACATTTTTTCAGCCCTTTAATTGATTATCAAATTAGAGTTCCTTGATCTTAGTTGCTGGAATGATTTTTTTCCTCTATTGCAAGAACAATCCCCAAGGATTTACTGTTACACAGAATGGACTTTGAAAGCCATGGGTTGGCAGCCTCCTGACAACCTGCTGCTGCCACAGATAAGACTGAAATGTAAACTATTCACCTCACTCTACATTGTAACAGTTTTCAAGAAAAAAATTAAATCAGGTGTATGACACAAATTTAGAATTCAGTTCTGTATATTGACTGTTTCCTTCTATTGACTATACTTAACTATTATGGAATGTTATGAACACAGAATTGCGTCTCATCCTGAAATTCGTATGTTAAAGCACTAACCTCTACCCCCAATGTGACTGTATTTGAAGACAGGTCCTGTAAAGAGTAATTAGTGTTAAATGACGGTATGAAGGGTGAAGTGTAAACCAATATGATTGCTGTGCTCACAAGAAGAGGGACCCGAGGTGCACACACAGAGGGAAAAGGCCATGTAAGGACACAGCAGAAAGGTGGACATCTACAAGCAAGCAGAGAAAGAATCCTCAAGAGAGACGGCATCTTCCAAAACCTGCTTTGATCTTGGACTACAGAACGTGAGAAAGTAAGTATCTGTTTAAGCCACCCAGTGGGTAGTATTTTGAGATGACAGATGAAGCACACACACATCAACTATATGAGAAACCTTCATCTAATTCTATCATTCTCTAAATTTTACTTAGGGTAAGAAGAAAACTGAAGAAATGAATACAGGAGAATCAATATTTGCTGAGTAATTTACTATGCAACTACATAACTTTCATTTTACTGATGAAGAAACCCGTGACCCAATGAGTGTTACATAACCTACTCATAACACCTGCCTGTGGAAAGCTCAGATAGGGCTCCCAAATTTTCTAACTTCAAACACTGCATTATCTCCAGTTTACCATATTCTTTCCCTGGAATCCCATTTTTTCATTGATACCATTTACATTTAAATATCATTGAATTTCACACCTTTTATTTGGGACATATTTAAATAGAGACAGTGCCATCCAAACCTAGGCCACAAAGGCCTCTGCCCTGGAGAATCCTATACTTTGGGGATTTCTGTTCTGATTCCCATCTCATCATGGAACAAAGGCCCCATGAATCTGAGAGCCTGAGCCCATCCACAGCCTCCATCCTTCTTTCCAGACCTTTCCCTAAGTTGACTGGACCCAAGCACTCCCTGCATTACTGGCCTTGAGTTCCAAGTTCTGGATTGTTTTCTTTCCTTGAGTTTGTCCTACCAAAAACTGATGCTGAAAATGTTATGTGCACTTCCAGTCCTAAGGAGCAGAAGGGAAGAAGGTGAACAAGGAAGGCAGGACAGGAAATCAGGGCCTGTGTTGATGCTCTCACAAAAGTCAGGTGGAGCCTCAGAAGAATATGAACAGCATGATGTGGGACTGGGGCTGACGACAGCTTCACTCTCCTGACCCATCCCATCCTTGGCGTGTTCCTTCATATTGCATGTATGAACAATACCCACGATTTTCAAGGACATTTAAAGATTTAAAATTATGTAGCAGTTGTTCTCTGAGTTTAACAGGTTCACCATCTAGTAGGATTGGTGATATATACACTTTATCCTGAAGGCAAGGGGAGGCTATGAAAGTACTTTGAGCAAGAATATGACAAGAAGTAGACCCGGTGGTCTGGAGGGTGGACTGGAATAGCCATAGCTTAGAAGGTGAAGTTGTAGTGAGTCTGAGTACAGTGACCCAGTAATGGAAAGAATGAAGAGAGAAGACACACAGAGAGGTCAGGACAGGCACTGGGCTGGAATACGGAGGGAGAGAACAGTCCAGGGTGAGATTTGGATAGGATACAGGACCACAACTGTGGGTATCATTCCCCACCTCTAATCTCATTTATCCACGTGTACAGTATTGTGCCCAACACTAAGAATGGTGCAAAAGAAGGCAAAGCCAGGTCAGAGCCTCCTTTCCAGAAAGTCGCTGTCTGATGGAGAACAAAGACACAGATACACAGGAAATAGATGAATGGAAACCCAGAGACAACAGCCTGACCAAACCACACAGCAAATACTTTCAGGGTAGAGAAGAACAATGGTTCAGATGCTCTTGTAAGTTCAGCCTGTTTCTGAAAGGAAGTCTTCATATTCGAAAGAAAGAAACCTGAATTTACATAGGAAAGAAGAAACAAATTTAGGAGGTTTTTGAATGACAGGATGCAGAGTTCGTATTTATTTTCCAGGAGTAGGATATGATGATGTCATCAGAATTAAAGGAAGAGTCACCCAGAATTGGTGATGCAGGAGGGACCAGAAGGAAGATGTGAGGAGACTTATCCGAGGTCACGGGTGCCTTGTTGGTCCTGTTTCTCACTAGGCATATAAAATCCACTGACATCCAGATGTCACCACCTCAACAGAAGAATGCCACCAACTTCTAACACAGCCTTTTCAAAGCATTGTACAGACCTAGATGCAAAGATGCAGAAATATAAAATATTTAGTAGTCGATCTTTTTATAGACCATTTTTATTATTTGCATCAAATGCAGGTGAATTGGTTAACTATCAGATGAAGACCATTTTCTTTGGAATTCAAAATTTAGCAACTGTTTGATGAAAAGATGATCAGTTTTTGTTAACCAACATCATTGTCTGGTCTTAATGTGATGTCAAGATTTAGTGAGATAAATACCAGGCAAGGTTATATTGAGAATTCATTAAATAACCGTTCTGAGCCCAGAATCCATTCTCTGCATATTAAAAAATGGAGCATAATTACGGAAACTGCCCTTATTGTTGAACAACCCTTTTCACATCAAAATAGTGCATAAAAATGCAAATGTCTCCCTATAATTTACCACATTAAATATTTATGCCTGCAGTTCTCTGAGGGCCCTGTAATGGCGCTTTTAGGCTCTCTTTCCCATTTAAGATCTGACAGTACTGAAGCTCATCTCACTTCCTCTAAATGCAGTTCCTCACATATTTGATAGAGAAACACGTCTTAAAAGGAAAAACAGAATTCCACATTATTGGGCAAATAGGATTTTAGGGTTTTAAAACCTTTATACACTGAGTCAGACACAAACTTTGACTTTGGATGTTTTCAGTTATCTTTATCTTTTGACAAATTCCAAAATCACATGCAAAAAGTTATAAGGAGAACTTCCACTACAGTCATTCTTAAGTAGGACACCAGGCAGCAAATTAACATATAGCTAACAACCTAAAAAAGGATACTCTTGAAGAAAGGAGGCACAAGGACTGAAACATATGTCATTTTAGATTTCTTCTCCTCTCTCCTGCCCCTATCATAATAATAATGCTGGATAGACACTGGCATGAGACACAGATATCTGGATTGAACTGATGAGAAATCTGTCCCCTGGTAATGGTCCTGCCACCATCTCTGTGGCATTGGCTGTATTTTCTTACTTTCTCTGCTTGTACATTTACTCATCTCTCACAGAAGGGATTTAGACTGTATCATCTCTGAGATGCCTCCTGGATCTGAAAATCTATGAAAAACAAAATATTAAAATATTTAAATTTTAAATCATATACTCAGTTGAAAGTGGAAAGGGATTCCTGTGAGCCTAAATACATTACAGAAATCATGTCTGATTGCAAAGCGTCTCTCCCACTGGAACCCAATATTCTTAGAAGTATAGAGCTGGCCTATTTTAAGGAAGTCTTCTAACTAAGGATACCTTACCCTAGGACAGTGGTTCTCAACCTTCCTAATGCCGTGGCCCTTTTATACAGTCCCTGTGGGTCGTGACCCACAGGTTGAGAACCGCTGCCCTAGGACATAAGAAGGGTGGTTTTACATTTAAAATATGTTCAGGTGCTGCCAGCAGCAGAAGCAAACACGCAGTCAAAAATGCAGAAGAAACAAGGCAAGCCCAAGCAGAAGTAACAATGGTATGAACAGAAGAACGAAACCACGGCTATAATTTGAGTTGCCCTTTTATAAGATATTCAAGAGGATTTAGCTGTATAAGAGAAATGTATCAATGCAAAGGCCAAGGGGGAGAAAGTAGACCAATTAGCTACTGAATTCAAGGAATTTAAATGAACTTTTTCTTCTATAGGAAATAAAAAAATTAGAAATCCATCAGTGTCTATACCATTTCTGCTTTCATCTATCTTTTAAAGAGTTTATGTCAGAATAATGCTTTGAACAACAGGAGAGAAAGAAAATGACTGCAAAAGCGAAAACAGCGCTCTGTTAATAGATTTTATAGATTGGAATGATCTGTAATATAGAACATTTTTATGTGTCCTTAACACTGATTTAATATGCATAGGAAATTATTATTGGGCATTTATGGATCAAAATCAAAATTCCTTTGCATGGGTTATTACCACATTCTTTATAGAAATGGCCTAGATATTGTTGGAGAATATAAAACTGATACTAATAATGTAGTGCGTAAATTCATACCAGTAATTTAAAAACCAAGCAGAGGGAGTTTATACCTCTGGACTCGGTGATTTGGAGGGTCCTGCCCACACAGCACTGTATCGCCACACCATTGTACAGAATTGTCTTTGGGTTATGAACCCCTGGGTACCAGTTCTGATTTAACCCTTATAAACTCTGAGGCCTTGAACAAATCACTTCCTTCTTCTAAGTCTCAGTTTGGTTATCTGTAAATGAGGCATTTAGAACCAAGAATCTTCAAATCTAGCATTCTACTACCAGAATAAATTATATATTACACGTACCTATTCCAGATTGTGTATAAGAAACACTTGCTGAGCTTTAAAAAAGTATCCACATCAGGTCCACAATTAAATTAGAACCAATGAGGGTGGAACCTTGGTATTGGTCAATTTTAGAAGCTCCTATTTGTGAAACAAAGCCAGGTTCAAAACCACTGCTTCATACTATGAAAAATTTTTAGCAATATTTAATATACTTTTGATTACTAATTTCATAGACTGGGTAGGTCCTTTACTTCCATTGTTTTTCCTATTTTTAGAGGAAAGCATTTAAATTATCCTCTCTTTCTCAGAAGAAAGTAAAATTAAAAAAAAAATGCATGGGAGATTATTATTTTATATTTACTGTAATCCCTTGGGGAAAAATGTTACAGATGGAGAAGAAAAATATTTGACCACTCCAAGTTTGAAAATGATCTCCATTGCTCCATTGCTGTATTATTTTATTTATTTATGTTATGATTATTCCCCAATTTCATAAATGAGGAAAGATCTGGCTGCCAAATCTAAGAACATACACACCAACCAGTGAGTAGGTGGGTGAGAACTTGTTATTGAATTTTGATTCTTTTACTTGGCTTCCTCAGCTAAATTGCCTTGTAAATGAAAAGAAAACCAGCAGTTTAACAAATACAATTAACTCTTTTACATCAACTACCAAACAATCATTAGAGATAAAAAATCATTAATCCCCCATAGCTAAGAGGCATCATGTTGAACTCTTCACAGCATTATCTGTTTTCTCTGCCTATGACTAAAAAAAAAAAAAAAAAAAAAAAAAAAATAGGTCATAGTTCCCTTTTTCAATTTTTGAAGGAAAGAGAAGCTTTTCTACTCTTAGGTGGGAGGTGTGTGGGTAGTCAAATCTATGCACAGGTGCAATCAACTTTAATTAAGACTCAAATCATTTTAACAGGATGGAAAAGTGCTTCAATCTTTAAAAGAATCAGAGGTATGGGAAGAAAATATTATTTCCATTCTTCCCAAATTTGTAATACTGAAAATACATTCATACATGTTTCTGAGGCAAACACTAAATGCTAAAAGAATATTTCTTTCATCATAAAGGGTAATAAGAATATTTAGTTTCTATCAAAGTAAATGCAGAACTTGTCATTGTTGGAATCACGGTTACTAATAGCCATATTTGGAAGGGATAAAGATGTCATAGCTATTAAAATTTCATAAGAAAAGTAATGCAGAAATAGTAACCCTTTAGGATAATGTAACTCAGGGGCTATAGAACTGAATTACTCATATACATATGAGTAATTCATATATACATATGTATTAATTTTATATATATACATAATATATACATTATATATACAAAATATATATATATACATAATATATATACATAAATACATACATATATATATATTTTTTTTTTTTTTGCTGATTTCAATTTAGTGATCCTTTAGATAAATATGGTTAGAGAAAGTGATAGTGTTTGGGAATCATTAGTGGCCAATATGAAATTCATCATAGTTTTCCTGGGGAAAAAATATACATATAAATTTAAAGGTGGGAAGAAGAACTGTTTTGGGAAAGCCAATTAACCAGATTTGATTTTTTCTCCAAAAGCGACATTTTAAACAAAGTTAGTTAAGGAGACCAAACAAAATTTTAGATAAAACTAATAGAAATATACTTATATATTGATATCTTAGTAACACTTAGGGGGCACTTCTAAGAACCTGAGCCCTGTTTCAGATTGTGCTTCTTTGTAATATCTTGGCTTTTCCCAAGTCATTAAACCTCTTTGGATTTCAGTTTGTTTGTGATATGAGGAAATTAAATATGGTGATTTTAAGGCCCAGAAAATATTTATTGAGCTCAGTTGTAACTTATGCCCTATGGGTAGAAAGGAAGGGCTCACTAATCTTATTCTCTGTTGGTTCTCTTTGAAGCTGGTGAAAAAAGAGTATCAAAGTTCTTGTTTTGGAAAGTGCATGTGGCAATACCATTTCCATCTCTCTCTTTATATTTCTCTACTATTTCTTTAGCTTACTTATAAGTTACATTTCTGCCACTGTTCTCATGTACAAATTGCATGCATTAAATGTTTAATCACAAATTCTCAAAAATAGCAGTGTTTATTTTGTGTGTGTGAGTGAATTTAATGAAAAAGAAAAGGGTTGAAGGTCTCACACTGCTGATATCAAAAATTACACAAAGCCATCATCACAAAAACAATGGCCTGGGCCCAAAGACACTGGCACTGGAAATAAGACAGACAAAAAGATCAGTGGAATCGAACACAAAGCCCAGAAACAAACTCTCATGTATGTGTTAAAATGATTTTTATCAAGAGCACCAAGATCATTGATTAGGGAAAAGTAGTCCTGTCAATAAACTGTGTTTGGAAAATGAATATTCACATATAAAAGAATGAAGAGGACTCTTACCTTATGACATATATAAAAATTAATGTAACTTATATCAAAACCCTAAGTGTAAGAACTAAGACTACAAAAGTCCTAGAAATAAACACAGAAGAAAGTCTTCATGAAATTGGATTTGACAATGATCTCTTGAACATAACAAGAAAAGCACATGCTTTATTTATTTAGGAGGCAGAGCCTCACTCTGTGGCCCAGGCTAGAGTGCCTCGGCATCAGCCTAGCTCACAACCACCTCAAACTCCTCCATTCCAGTTATCTTCCTGCCTCAGCCCCCAGCCTCTCAAGTAGCTTGAGACTATAAGCGCCTGCCACTTACACCTGGCTAACTTTTCTAATTCTAGTGGAGAGATGGGGTCTCACTCTTATGCAGGCTGGTGGTCTCTGGTCTTGACCTTCTGACCTAAAGGGATCCTCCCACCTTGGCTCCCCAGGGTATACCCCACCAGTGTCCTGGACTTTCAATTCCTCTCCTCATCATAGATGGGCCATATGGCTGAATTTACCCTCCTCCCCTCTTCCATTAGTTTTATAAACTTAGTCTCACTCTAGCTTAGTACTCTGGAAGTCAGTATAAGGAAAAGCCTACAGGGTTAAGTTTCTCACTGACCCTTTATGTGTATGCATATTAAGGAACTTGCCTGCTCCTAATAGGACCCTGGTTCAGTGGAAACCCAAGTTTGACTTGCCATGCTCTGAAGGCGACTCCTCTTCTTTCTAGTTGGTTTTTATTTCTGTTCCCTTATTTCATGTCCTATAATTGGAGTTTCTAGCATATTGGTCTTCAAAATATTTGCCACATACCATAAGTGCTAACTTTTGAAGGCCTTGAAACACAGGAATCTGGAGACCATATTCTAGTGAATTCAATTTCGCTTATTTTCATTGAATATACTTAAAGCAAGTGGGTTCTTTTTAGGCCTTTATTTCCCCTCCTCAGTCCCAGATGGGGTCGGGAGCGGAGGTTCCTGTTAATCTGAAGCCATTATCTATGTAGCTGACACGTCAACTCACAATCCCCTGGGGCATATAATTAAGGTATAGCCTCACTTATTTCACTTATCTGGCTCAGTATCTCCCACCATCTTCTCTATTCTTAGAAGACAGAGAGAAAGAGATAGCTGAAGCCCAGGGAAACACACATTTTTCACCAACACGAATTATGAGGTGGTTTCTTTAAATGTCAGCTCCTCATGAGTCTCGTGAAGACCTCCAATGATTTCACATGGAAGTAGGTCAGGACTGATTTTAACAGGCTGCAGGTTTCATTTAACTGCGAGGAGTGAATATTAAAAATTGATGTGCAAAGCAAACCTCTGCTTAATTAGCATTTGGATAAAGTCTTTACAAGGAGAGCCACATGGAAGTTAATACAAAATGGGAAACTTGACAATTGAAGCTGTTTCCGTATCTGTTGCCTTTCACTTATGAAGAATATTACAGACGGTCACTGTCCAGGCATTGCCTTCTATATGCCCATTAATCTGTATTTTGGGAGGTTTGCGTCCTTTCTATGTATTTGTGACGGCTCTCATGTTTTAAAATAAAATTTGAGTGCTTTTTTTTTCTGATGTTCCATTTTTCAAAAGTTAACCAGAATTTATTTTTTATCTGAGGTTGTCGATTTAAAAGGAAATAAGATTCTATTTGAATGTGTTTAGAAGCAACACTTCACAAATCACATTTTTTAACAATTTTCCATCTCCATACTAAGTATATTTGATACTAAGTGCTTCAGTTCTTCTTGGTTTCCACATAATTATTTTGTTCATATCCATTCCTTTATTGAAGCAAAGATTTTATTTTAAGATAGACTGCTCGTAATAAGAAAATAAAAATATTCATTACATTTGAAAAATACATCGACAACCCTGTGAGATTTCATGCTTTCTTTTGCTAGTAAATCATCCTTCACCATCAGGATGACATATTCCTCAGCCTCTTTTTACAATAAGCATGGCCTCTTTGTTCTCAGAGTTGTTCTTCATAGAGAAGGGTACCGGTGCTATCAAGTGACGGCCCTCTGCCTTCACGGCTGATAGCATTCAGCAACCTTAAAACAGCCTCCCTCCTGTGGGAACGGAAATGGCTTATACTCCTCCAATTTTTATGCCGAAACATCAGGTCATAGAATAATTCACTTAAGATGTCAGATCCTTTACCCAAGCCTACCTGAAGAAAAAAAATGTGGAAGCAACATGAAATCTCTGAAAATTTAATTCATGCAAACTTTAGCTTTTCATGAAATATTTATTGTTTTCACATGTATCTAAAGATCAACCAATCACTCCTTATAATTGTGCAGCAATTAACATTTTACAAGGTATTTTCCTAGGCACAGTTTTATTTAAATTTTCAAAATAATCCTGTGCGGTAAATAGGAAGAAACAGATTTTCAAAGTTTGTCCTGCCCTAAAATAACAGTTGTGAAATATGTCACCATTTGGGAACGTGTCCCTCTTTCTT
Organism: Loris lydekkerianus; assembly: GCA_963574355.1. Lineage (NCBI taxonomy): Eukaryota > Metazoa > Chordata > Mammalia > Primates > Lorisidae > Loris > Loris lydekkerianus. The sequence continues at coordinate 31,962 of CAUYPK010137297.1, forward strand.
TCCCTCATCCATATCCCCAGTGACTCCCCATTCTACCTTCCATTCTGAGATTATTTCTTAAGCTGGTTAAACAAGGGAATTTTTAAAAACATAGGTATAAAAATGAAAACACATTTTTTATTATCTTCTTTTTTATTTTTAGTCTTTTCAAAATTAATCAATTAATAGGTTATAGTCAAGGTCACTATAATCTAGATATTTTGCTAAGACATATCTTTGTACTGTTTCCAGAGCTATCCAGTAAAAATCTGTACGATACTATTTTTCATGAACCTTGAATTCTTGCATTAAGATATTTAGATTTAGGATGTGAGTACTTGCTTTTGCTTTTTGGGGGGTAAGTGTTGTCTTCTTTTCCCAATCAATTATTGAACTGATTCTACTTTTGACTATGATATTAAAAAGTCATCTATACTTGGGTTCTCCTTTGATATTTCTTGTCGTAGTTGGTTCCCAAATATCTTAACCTCTGTTGATCTCAGCATACTGTGAAAAACTCAGATTATAATCAATACTTCATAATCATGGTGATTATATTGGACTTTGTTATTTTTTAAAAATGCTAGATTTAGAAAAATCAATAAATTCACAAATATAAACTTATGATGCAAAATTCTATTATAGACACCATGGACACTTACAACAAAAAAAAACCCCATAGTCCTTGCCCTCAAAATTTTTCTTTTTTTTTTTTTGAGATAGAGCCTGAAGCTGTCACCCTGGATACAGTGCCATGGCATCACAACTCATAGCAACCTCAAACTCTTGGGCTTAAGAGATTCTCTTGCCTCCGTCTCCCAAGTAGCTGGGACTACAGGCACCTGCCACAATGCCCAGCTATTTTTGGTTGTAGTTATCATTGTTGTTTGACATGCCTGGGCTGGATTTGAACCAGCCAGCTCTGGTGTACGTGGCTGGTGCCTGCAGTATGTGGCTGCTCTGGTGTATGTAGCCGTTTGAACTACAGGCACCAACCCAAATTTTTTCAATTTAATAGAAGTTGGATGCACATGAGTTCATTCACTCAGTCATTTGATCATTCAGTGAACCATATGGAGCATGAACTTTAACCAGAAAATGTACTAGTTGCTGCAATAAAAGAAAAGAGACTCAGTATTTCCCTGACAATTTAGTGGGGGACGCAAACATTTAAACACGTAGTTCCCTGATTGTCAGTCATATGTCAGAAGAACACTTTTCACAAATGGAGGAGTAGAGCTTCCCAAAAAAGAAGCTGAAGAGACAAAGTTTAAGACTGATTATTAATGAGAAAAGAATATTCCATGGAATCAATTGAAAAATCTCCACATGGTGAGCCTGCAGTGTCAACCATGATAGTTCCAGCTACTAGGGAGATTGAGGCTAGAAGACAGTTTGAGTCCAGGAGTTCAAGGCTATAGAGCACTATAATCACACCTGGGAACAGCCACTGTACTCCAGCCATGGCAACACAGCAAGAATCCATCTCTTAAAAAAAAATTTAAATAAATAAATAAAGTTTTTAAACAGGAGAGGGGAAGAGTAGTTGTCACATGGAGCAATCACCAAAATTAGATGGTCCATGAAGGCTTAAAAGAACTAAGAAATAGAAGATTCTGCACCCAGATATCAATGGGTGATAGTTATATAAGTCTTCCAAAGAACAGGAGAGGAAGCCAAGTTGTAGGAAATTAAGGATAGGACAGAAAACAGGACATGAGGCAGGAAGTACAGAAAAGTCACTTAAGAAGTTCGGTCATGAAATCTAAAAGGATTTATGGTTCTAAGGAGAACCATAGTTAGATGTAGTATCAAGCTTTTGTTTTTTGTAACATCAATGGCCAATTTTTTTATAGTTTGCATTATATAGCTATACACATTTGTTGGCTCAGAAGCTAAAAAGAATACTGCAGGTTACAAAAAATCAACCAAAGAAGAACCATAACAAGACAATCTGCTTTAATTTCTTAGGTTTAAACTTTCTCTTAGACAATTTAAACATTGACAAAAAGCTTTCACTATTATGAACAATGCTTTTGTCATTGATTACTAGTGAGTGTTTAAAAACTAATCAATCAAAGGAATAAAATAAGCTTGTGGACATAGAGACAACTTGATGTCCACAATGTGATAGCTTACATAGAGTAATCTTTCACTTCAGCTCAGACCGTTCTGTTACAAGCTAACAACTAATCCTTTCCCAACTTTAATCTCTTAGGAATCTAGATTTCTTCCACTTTTTTTTTTTTTTTTTTGGCAGTTTTTGACTGCAGCTGGGTTTGAACCCACCACCTCCGGTATATGGGGCTGGTGCCCTACTCCTTTGAGCCACAGGCACCACCAGGAAGGAATCTAGATTTCTGCATAGTGTCATGGGAACAAAAAGACACATAACAATTACCCACCTATAGGACTGTGAACAACACTTAGATGCCCCCGATTTCTCTTTATGATTCTGTTAAGGCATTGTTTTCCTATTCTTATTTTTCATGCTTTGATTACATTTAAGTTCCACTGTGTAGAGAACCCAAGTGTAAATCCACACAACTCATCTTTAGTAAAGGTGCCAAGAACTTAAAGGGGAGAAGGACAGTCTTTTCAATAAATGGTCCCAAGAAAACTGAATAACTACCTGCGGTGGAAAGAAACAAGACCTCTATCTGTCACCATACACAAAAATCAAATCAAAATGGATTAAAGACGTGAATATAAGATCTTAAACTATGAAACGCTACTAGAATAAAATTTTGGGGAAGAGCTCCAGGACATTGGTCTGGGCAGAGACTTTTTTTTTTTTTTAAATTAAATCATAGCTGTGCACATCGATATGATCATGGGGCATCATACACTAGTTTCATAAACCATTTGACACATTTTCATCACACCAGTCTACATAGCCTTCCTGGCATTTTTTTAGTTGTTGTGCCAAGACATTTACATTCTACATTTAATAAGTGTCACATATATCCTTGCAAGATGCACTGCAGGTGTGATCCCACCAGTCCTTCTCCCTCTCCCCATCTCCCCCCTCCTTCCCGTCCCTCTCCCCCTTCCCCCCATTCTCAGGTTGCAACTGGGTTACAGCTTTCATGTGAAAGCCCTAAACTAGTTTCATAGTAGGGGTGAGTACATTGGCAAAGACTTCTTATCTAAGATGTCAAACGACAACGCAAGCAGAAATAGACGATGCAGATTATATCAAGTTAAAAAGCTTCTGCACAACAAGAAGTCAACCAACCAAACAGAGAACTCACAAAATGAAAGAAAATATTAGCAAACTATCCAATTAAGAAATTAATACCAAAAATATATAAGGAGCTAAAACAACTCAATGTTATAAAAATAAATAATCCAATTAAAAATAGGAAAAATATATGAACAGACATTTCTCCAAAGAAGAGATACAAATGGCCAACAGATACATGAAACTGCTCAATGTTACTAATTATCAGAGAAATTCAAATAAAAATCATAATGCAATAATCATCTCACCCTAGCTAAAATAGCTATATCAAAAAGACAAACAATAACAGATGCTGGTGAGGATGTTGAGATTGGGGTCCCTCATAAACTGTTGGTGGGGATGCAAATTAGTGAAGTCACTATGTAGAACAATAAAGAGCTTCCACAAATAACTAAAAACAGAACTTATGTATGGCTCAGCAATTCCACTACTATCCAAAAGAAAGGAAATCAATATGTCAAAAAATATCTGCACTCCTGTGTTTACTGAAGCAATATTCACAATAACCAGAATATGGCATCAAACTAAGTGTCCATCAACAGAAGAAGAATCCATATATGCACAAGGGAGTATTATTCAGTCATAAAAAAATGATTAATCCTGTTACCTGGAGCATGGATAGAACCGGAGGCCATTGCATTAAGTGAAGTAAGCCAGCCACAAAGAGACAGATATCACACATTTCTACTCAGATTCAGGAGCTTAAAAAGATGGATCTCAAGAAAATAGAGATGAGACTGGGGGTTACGAGAGGATGGGGAGAAAGACAGAAAAAAAAAAGTATAAAAATGTATCTATTGCATTTAAAATTGTAAAGATGGTAAATCATATATGCATATTTACCTCAATAAAAATTTTAAAATTTATGTAATTTCCATCCTCAACAAGAGAATGGATGGATATTGTAGAAAAATGCTATTTTGAGGATGTAGCTGAAAACTTACCATTAGAAAATGTAGAAGAAAGTTTCTCCTCCACCATCAATGGTTACATGAGTATTACAGAGCTGTGGTTTTGAGCTTTTTCCTTTAAGTTTGGCTGTTCTAGACACACCTGTTTAGACAGTATATGCTGCTTCAATATGTGTGTTACTAACACTCTTCCCCTCCTAGATTTCTCCTTTGTTTTTATAGTCCTTTCATTTGGGAACAGCAATATCCCAGATTCTCCAGTTGATGATTATTCTACCAAGAGTGGAACACTTAATTAACCTAGCTCACATCAGCTAACAATAATGAGTCTGCTTCAGCCAACAAATACCATGCACCATTGCAGACTCCTTATTAAACTGGGAATGCCCTCTATTTACTGAGTCTAAAAAATGTATTTTTTGAAAGTTAAGGAAAGCTTTTCAAATATTATAACTGAAATTAATATTTTAGCTGGAAACACACACACATTCAAGGAAGACCACCATTCACATAAGGATAGCTCCCTAGATTTATGAAACTCTTTTCCTCCAAAGATGTTAAATGACTTACTTGAATGTGTTTTCATTCTCTTTGCTCTTTGAACTCAGTAATGCATAATGCAAAGCAGAGTAAAATTCCTTCATTAGTCTCTTATTTTCTTTTAAGAACTGTATCTTTCTATTTCCAACTACAGAAAAGGGATCAATTCTCACAGCTTATTCATTCAAATAGAAACTGAAGGTGACTTGGCATGAACAAAATGTTCCAAATTTAAATGCTTGATGGCTATAGTCTTTATGTGTCTTCTCCCATACATCTGCCTGAGATGGAATAGCCATTCTTTTAAACATGCCACTTAAGAACAGAAGCAACAAATTCAGCATTCAGGAGAGCTGCTTTTTTGCTGAATGACTATATCAATTGCAATGTGGTGTGTTCTTTGTCATAGAAGCTGATTTTTTCTTTCACTTAATGGTCCAACATTGCTCATATGGCATTTTACCCTCAAATTCTATAGCCTCTTCAAGTTACTGTGCCTATTAATTAAACCGATTCAATAAATAAATATTAATTTGGGGAAATATTGCAATGGATCAAGTGTTACAGGAAATAAAACAATGTAAAGGTGTGTCCTTTCCCTCTCTGAGGGGGAGTAATTAAGGAAAAAACATTACAACAAATAGAAATAAGTCTCAGACCATTACAGAAGTACAAACTCCTCAAAAATGATAGCATAAGAAAAACTGGAGAAGTTAGTAGCCTGAGTCGGGGCTCAAGTATTAGACTGACGATTATATTATGGAGTTTCTGGGGAAGTCTTTTCAGCAAGTGAGAACTTCACACAGAAAGTCTCAGAAGCAAGAAGTGAGTCCTTAACAGATTATTGGGTAATCTACAGAAACACCCACAAGGAGCCAAAAGAAACTCACAGTTTTAGCATTTAACATTTTCATTTGAAAAGTGAGAAAACTAAGACAGTAAGAGGTGAGCTGACTTAACCAAGGACTCAAAGCTTGTTAACAGAAACCACTTCTTGTGACATCCAGCCTTGTCCTAGACTTCTAGACCACATTGAAGTCCAGTGTAGGATACACACAGGGGAGTATGAGGTAGCCCACAGGGACCTCCTTACTTATACTTAATATTTGATTCCTTATAGATGGCAAAGTATCAAGAATACGTGAGGGTAAATAAAAGCCAGAAATTAAAATTTTATTTCCAGTAACTGAACAGGAGGGAAAGAAGTCAGTTCTGGTTTATTTCACTTGTGTAAAATTAAATACTACTGAAGGAATCTTGGCTTGAAATAATAAACCAGTGCAGCTTAATTTGTGAATTAAAAATGTTTCTGAATTTGTATAAATCTAAAGCAGGGAGCGTTCTTCTTAATGGAGAGAACTGCTGATTAAATTGCTGACAAGAAATTGCACTTAAAAATTCAACAGCCAGAATAATATAAACACGGGAATAAACACGTCTGCCTGCATCAATCAAGGACAGCTGCCGTCTACCCCCAGAAAGGTGAGCAATTATTTATGAAATTATGTCTTCCTCAGTGATTCTATATTGCAATTCTAGGAGGAACTAAATGAGAAAAACAGACAATGTCATGGTCCCAATTAACCAAGGAGTCACAAGCATTTTCAAAATCAAGGAATTTTACTTAGACTCTATTTAGCCTCATCCTCTTGCAAAAAAACTTTTTTGGCTTTAAAAAATACAATAATTAAACAGGCCAGCTAAGAACTGTATTTGTTTTTGAATTTTAAAGATGAGCGTCTGATTCTCTTACCTACATATTAACACAAATCTAAAGAGAAAAGGGGTAGTACTAAGAAGCATTTGCACAGGGCCCTTTTGGAGATTTTTTGTTTATTTATTTTACTCGAGTCAGTTTCTAATTAGTGCTGCTAGGGCCCTCACTGCCTTTGAGCGCTGGCTGGAGTTTTGGATTAATCAAATCTTTGCCCCTTGCAGTAGCCAGGGGCCATCAAACTACTGCATACTTTCACCAGCACCTGAGGTCAAACGCTTTGTATCCCTGGAGGTGGAATCATCTAGTTGGTGGTTCAGTATTAAAAATCTGACAGCCCAAAGAAACCTGCGCATACATCTTCATGTTATGCTTGGAGGCATTTAGGTGATTCTGACACCCCCTGGGCAGACCACATGCTTTCAGGGGCAGCTCAGAAGCCTGGGACAGGGAGTTTATTGCAGTAACTGAGACATTCCAGTTGGAGGGTGCTAAAAAGATTTCCCACCCCCTTCCTAAACTGATAAAAACCATTAAGTAGCCCACACCATTTATGTACAGATTTGGATTTCTCTACATAAACAGACATCTCTGAGAGCCACAGCAGCATAAGCCCGTAGAGCTGTGATGGTAACTGGCGAATTTTAAAGGCAATCAGGCAGAGACCAGTGTAGGTGAGTCTCAATAAAGGCAAGATACTCTGGAGTCAAATAATCTAGGTTCAAATCCCTATGTACCGTAACTCTAGTAAAGTTGTATCTTAGCTTCTTGCATCTTTAAAATGGAAGGAAATGTTAACATCACTTGCCCCATAGCATTGCTACAAGGACTGTATACATGTAAAACTCTTAGTGTCTGGTACAGAGTGAATGGCATAAAAGCAAATACATGCTCCCATTATTAATAAGACAGCCTTCTCAAGAAAAGCATTGGTCACTGCCTGCTTTCCCCAAGTCTTTGCTGCACAGGCAGTCTCAAGTTACAAACATCCAACTTAAAGGCTATTACAGGTAATAGGTAAATGCATCTGTTTCAACTTACACATAAATTCAAGTTAAGAACCAACCTACAGAACCCATCTTGTTCGTAACCTGAGGACTGTCTATAGTTTCTTTCATGCTTCCCATTCTGGGTTTAGTTGGTCTTGATTCCTGAGATAAATGTGTGTTGAGACAGAGACATTTTTTAAGAAATTCATTATCTTGTTCCCCCATTAGCATTGTCAGCCCCAACTCCTGAGACGCTTGGCCAGGCCATAACAGCTAGACCCTCTGATTCCCCCATAATGCCCTTATTCGATCCTTCCAGTGCCCCACAAGAAAGACTTCCCATCTCTTGTACTCCCTGACTGCCTGTGGGTTCCAGGGTTCTCCCTGCCCCCCACAGTGACTAGGTGATGGGACTGAGCGTCCCCTCAGATCACTGTTGCTCTGAGTTATGACTCCATCTGGAGGTCCCACCTTGCTCTGGCTCGTCCTCCTCTTCCAATGGCCTGGACTCATTGGTACCAACTTCTGGGAGAAGCACTTTTCTGCCAGCCTGAGCCCCAGGTTCCCTTTCCTGTTAGCCAGACCAGCCCCAGCCCCAATCTGAAGCAGAGCTTCCCAGTGGTTCTCAAATTTAAGCACTGAGGACTCTGAGGAGGGAAGTGGAAAGACTTGCTGTGACTAAGACAGAGGTGCTAGGGATGGAGGTTGTTTACAGATTGCCCAATACACACACACTCTGTTCTTAAATCCTCTAGGTCTCTGGGAGAATTTGCAGGTAGTAAAATCATTTTCTCTGTTGATCCATCCAGATTACTTTGACTGTCCTCTTTGTAAGATGCCAACTAATCACTGACTTAGTCAAGAAAATGAAAATAACTTTCACTCATTGTGAGCAATCTGTATTTTACTTTCTCCCTTTTTTTCTTTCTCATATCAATTTTCTAATGTTATATACATACATATATTCTTTTTATATATACACATATATGTACATGAGTATATATATATATATTATTTTTAACATTGTTAGATAAAAATGAGTTTTATGTTTCTCTTGAATACAAGTAAATGGTGATGCTAATATTTAATCACATGTTCCTCAGTGATTATTTCACAGAAGGCATAAATATCACTGGGGATTGCTATTAAATACTTACTATCCCAGGATCAACCTCTGAGTTTCTCATTAAACAGATCTATATAATAAGGCCCAGAGATCTGTATCTTTAATAACATTCAGGTAAATATGATGCAGTAAGTGTCTGCACGACTAACCTAAGCTTTCTATGTCTTCTGTCTATGATGCTTTGAAGTACTGAGAAACTTCTGTGGAGCCCGAGCACACCCATTAGGTCATGGGCTGGAAGCATCATAACAACCCAGGTCCTGGCTCAATTTCCCTCCTGAGTTGTGGCAAGAAGTCCTGCTAAGGCAGAAGCCAGTCTGAGTCCACAGTGTGGGACTCTGAGCAAGGGAGTAATCAACCAATAGCAGGAGAGGGGACCTGGAAAGGAAGAGTCTTTAAGATGTTTAACAAGAAAGCCATTGAAAAGGAGAACATCACATCTAACTCCTGCTTCTATTTCACCAGACCCACAGTACCATATCTATTATTGAAGAAATATATCTAAAAGTAATAAATAATTCTAAAAGGCTTAAAGATGAGGTTCTATGGTAAAAAGTAGTGACTTTCCAATAATGTGGCACATTGTTGACATGACATAACTTTCTGGTACTCTCAAGCCACCGTTTCCTGGGTATTTGTTTTCTTTATTCCTTCTGTGGCCCCGCTGTGTCCTCCTGCCTCTGCCGTGCTCTGCATAGACCTTTCTGTGAACTTCATGCCTTCATGGCCACATTGGTCACATACCCACTCTGACCCTTGGTGTGAATTTCTTTGGTATCCTTTTTTTTTTTTTTTTTTTTTTATAATTCAGAGTCTTGCTCTGCCTCCCAGGCTAGAGTCCTGTGGTACAAAGTCACAAGCACAGCTCACTACAGCCTTGAATCTGCTTTAGCTTCCTGAGAAGCTGGCACTATAGGTGCCTATCATCTCACCAAGAATTTTTTTTTTTTTTTTTTGATAGGGATGGTATTTCCCAGACTTTTGACAAACTCCGGACCTCAAGCACTCATTCTGCCTCCACCTCCCTAAGATCTGGGATGAGAGGCATGAGCAGGCCTCTTTTGTATCATAGTGTCTTACGTTTATTCCTTAATCTCGTTCCTTTACTGCTTCATATTGATACTTTTTCCTAAATTTTATTTATATTTCTCCATTCATAGTTTTTCCATTTTACTCTCTCCCTCAAATATACTATAAAATGTAATTATGTTCTTCTCTATACCTTGTACTTTTTCATAGCAAGGTACATTTACTCATTTATGTTGAATAGGAACAAAAACCTATTTAAAAAATATTTCTTCTGGGGGGGAAAGGGAAATGTTCTGTAAATTTCTATGATTCCTGACACTTAATCTATTAAAACAAAATGGCCTATTCTGACCTAGGTGTTCTAAAGATTCAAAGAAAAGTCATAATTGGAAACCGGTAATCACACCCGTGCAGAGAGTGAAGCAAAACTCAGTGGCAATCAACCCTCAGGGAGAGGAGAGAAGGGGAGGATAAAAAAATACTACGAGCACTAGTTAGGTAATGGGCACACCTACAGCTGGGACTCCAGCATCACAAAAGCAATCCATGTAACCTAAAACATATGTATCCCCTTAATATTTTGAAATTAAAAAAAAAAAAAAAAAGATGGACCAGGCATAGTGGCTAATGCCTACAATCCTAGAACACTGGGAAGTTGAGACTGGTGGATTGTGGATTGTTTGAGCTCAGGAGTTCAAGACCAGCCTAAGAAAGAGCAAGACTCCATCTCTACTAAAAAAAAAAAAAAAAAAAAAAAAAAACAACTAGCTGGGTATTAACAGCATGTGTCTGTAGTCTCAGCTACTAAGGAGGCTAAGGCAAGGAGGACTGGTAGATCCCAGGAATTTGAGGTTGCTATGAGCTATAACTATAACACCATGGCACTCTATCCGGGATACAGAAGGAGACTCTGTCTCAAAAAAAAAAAAAAAGATGTAACATCCGGATAACATTCCTAAATGAAACTAAGAAAATAATTCAAAAATGTAAATCTCTTAGAGACTAGATATAAGTCTGTTTAACCCACATTCAATTAATTTTTAGCATAAAAATTGATAATGGATATATAAAAAATAAAGATAAAAATTATAAGTAGAAAATTCTTATCATTTCAGTCTTCAAAATTCACTATAAAACATACTTGCACCTGGCTTACTTATCATGTGAACACAAAAATTTACAGCAATATCATATGAGTTAATCATTTCTTACATTCCTATCATATATTTCTCTGCACAATTTTTAAAAATTAATAATAATAATTAAAAAATCTATGCGGCATCACCCATAGCACAGTGGGTAGTGTGCCAGCCACACACACCAAGGCTGGTGGGTTCGAACCTGGCCAGGGCCAACTAAAAACAATGACAACTGCAACAACAACAATAAAAAAAATAGCCAGGTGTTGTGGTGGGCACATGTAGTCCTAGCAGCTTAGAAGACTGAGTCAAGAGAATGGCCAGGAGTTTGAGGTTGCTGTGAGCTGTGACGCCACAGCACTCTACCCAGGGCAACAGCTTGAGTCTCTGTCTGAAAAAAAAATATTTATCAGATGTCCTGATTTAATCTTCGATAAACATTATAATGTCCCATCAAATAAGAAAAATTACATCCTATAGCAATGAATGTGTGGGCCACATTTAGAAAACTTCAAGAAAAATGGAATTCATTCATAATCCACTTTTGTTTTATTTAATCTCTTTTCTATTGACCAATCCCAGTCAACAATTGTTAACCTTTATGATGTGAAGCTGTTGCATTTGGTATATTTTTATAGAGTTTCAAAAATAAGAATTTACAATATAAATTTTATACGAGATAAATTTCCTTGATGAAAACAAAGTTTATATTTTGTGAACTGAAGATTAGAAATTATCGAATTGACTTTTCTAGTAAGGCAAGAGAAGCTTGGAAAATAGAAATATCAGTTTTCCTTCCATCCCTGAAATGTTAAAAAGTTCCCAGAGTATAAAAAAAATTAGACTCAGCAATCATGAATATTATAGTACTAATATCACTTATTCTGTCCAGAAGGCATCGAGAGGTGGCTACAAATTCTCTCTGGCAAGAGGAAGGGGAGAGTTCTATCGATGAGGAGGGTATTGCTAGAGCAATTACTGGTTCACTCTCAACAATTTTAGTTCCACTTTTTGCACTACAGGAAGGTTCTTAGAGTCCCTATATTTTCTGTTATAACAGTACCTCATAATGTCTATTTTCCTTGAGAGTAGAAAGTAAATAGCAATTTGACTATGCATTTGTACTATCTGCATTTGCCTCCCTTCCACTTATGTAAAGTGAAATATTAAGGTTAATGTAATTCAGGGGCACACCCTTTCTTTGAAGAGTTGATGCCTCGTTAATGGCATACGGGAAGGAATTCGATCCTTGGCTCCCTAAAAGCTATAAAGAGCCTGGATCACTTCGCCATGTACAAGCTTTGTTTTAGAAGCACACAAAGCTCATTTTTTGAAGCCGGCTGAGGAAGTCTGTGACATACAGCACATAGACTGATTCTAACAGATGGATTTTTCTTGAAATAACTTCATTAGCTAATCATTTCTTTTACATATACTTTTTCTAGCTAATTGGCATGGCTGCCAGCTGGAGCTGGTAAGGATCCTCCAAGGAAGTCGATAGGTGGGGAGAAAATCAATCAGCTCACCAATTCCAAGATAAAACTTCTACTATTTTCACACTAACCAGTCTGTATTTTGCAAGTAAAATATTATTTTTAATTTTTTTCTCTCATTCTAAATACCTTACTTGATCTGTATGAAAACTAAATCAACCAACCAATCATCTGGCAACAACTGTAAACTTTAATAAATCATCTAGACCAGGGTTTCCTTAGTACTATTGACATCATAAGCCAGATAATGCTTTTTTTTTTTTTTTCTTTTTTTAAATTTTGTGGTGGGCTGTCCTGTCTATTTATGTTATTAAGCAGCATCCCTGGCCTCTACCCAAAAGATGTCAGGAGCACCCCCAGTTGTGACAACCAGTAATGTCTCTAGACATTGCCAAATATCCCTGGGGATAACAATGCCCTAGTTGAGAGCAGCTGCTTTAGAAATAGGTTGTTCCTAATTTTTAATTCAATTCTGAAAATAATTTAAAAAATAGTTTTATATTATGTATGTAACTCCAGACATAACTAATTTATCAGAAATTGGTGCCTCCTTGTTAGGTAAATGAAATGTTTTGGGGGAGAATTATTTAAGTAGTTAATGTTTTCATAAATATCTCCTGATTAAGGGAGTGAAAAGACAAAATTAATGGTTTGTAACCACCAAGGAATAGTCATTGTCTAAAAAATTTCATCATCATCTCCAGCAACAAAAGCATTGAGGATTTCTTTCCCTCTAAGAGAAGTCCTCAGTATAACTGTAGAAATAGATAAATAACACAGTCTTATAGCAGGATTATCTGAGATGTAAATGATGAATTATCCGTTTAGGTGCCCAAGGCTTTTTTAAATAATAGAAAGGACTGTAATGTAATTTAATGAAATGAACTTGGAAAAACTAATCTGGGCATGTTTTGACTTCACTATACACTTGTGAAGTGATTGAGGATTCCTAAAGGGCTAGTCATTCAGATAGAGAAACTTCTCGGTCTTTAAAATTCAGTAGTAAAAGTAATGTTCATCACCTTGGTGATTTTCTGTAAATTGTGTATCAATGGATCTAGGAAAAGTACTATAGAAATGAGATATGAATTACCATGGCTTTTAAAAGGAAAGCAATGAGGCTATTACAGTGGACAATGATGGTATGAATATAACAACAGGAAGAATGCAGAATGAATCATTTGTTATGTTAAAAAAGTCCTAAATCCTATTTAAATTGCTTTCTTTCCCACAAAGTTTTGGGGAAACCAAATTTTTGGTTTCCAATTTGGTTAATACCAATTTTTTTTTCCTCAAGCAGTTTTTTAGTATAAGGTAAAAGATAAGTTATAACATTTAACAATCCTCTTTTTGAACGTTTCATTTTCCCCCTGCATATCAAGGAATTTACCACAAAATTCCATAGTGACCTCTGCTAAACTTCAGAAAGAATTTAGATTGTACACTTAAAAAAAAAAAAAAAAGAACTTAGTTAATGTTCTATTGTGAAGACTGCCATTTTTAATTCTTTCAGAACACACTATTTGGTTTAGGAAGGCAAAAGTGAAATAATGCATTTTGCACGCTAGGATTTCAGCTCCAGGCCCGAGGACCGGGCAGGCCCCGCGTGCCCCTCCAGGCCCGAGGACCGGGCAGGCCCCGTGTGCCCCTCCAGCCCCGAGGACCGTGCAGGCCCCGTGTGCCCCTCCAGGCCCAAGGACCGTGCAGGGCTCGCGTGCCCCTCCAGGCCCGAGGACTGGGCAGGCCCCGCGTGCCTTGCTGGCGTCCCATGTCTAGGCCCCAGCCCGCCCGGGAGGCGCCTGCGGAGCCCGGAGCCCGGTACTCACTCTCGGCGGGTTCTTTAGAGCGCCGGCCGCTGGACGACTTCCTCAGCAGGCTGCGTCCTGAGGTAAAGAGGCTGGTCAGCTCCTCCAGGGGACTGGTGGGCGTTCGGGAGCGAGAGCCGCCCTGGGCCCCCGCCCCGTAGGTATTGACTGCGGCGTTGACCATCTTGGCCCCGTCCTGCGACACGGGCCTGGGGGCCGAGTGAGGCACTGGCGGCGAGCTCCTGGAGAGGCTGCCCCCCGAATGCACGGCGTCGTAGGGCGGAGGCCTCTTGAGGCTCAGGGGGGTCAGGGACCTCCCCATGCTCACCGGGGAGGGGGAGGCAGAGTGACTTTTGGGGTAGCCGTGGGGAGACTGGGTTCGGTACAGGGTGGAGGGGGGCGGCGGGGAAGAGGACAGCACGGAGGCGGCGGAAGCGGGTCCCAGGGCTCCGGGCTGGTCTTTGTCCAGCTTGGCGTAGCCGTGGCCGGGGGCGTGAGATGGCAGAGAGGGCGGAGACGGGGATGCTCCCGCCGGCTGCTTCATGTAAGACACGTTTTCCAACACGGGGAGCTTCGTGACCTCCAGGGGGGTCAGCGGGGACTCGTCGGAATTGGGGGAGCAATGCACGGGAGCTGGTGGGAACACCAGCAGCGGGGGTCTGTGGGAAAGGAGGTTGGGGAACGGCGGGGGGATGTCGCAAAGCAGTCCCTTAGGAGCGCATGGCACTGAGGACTTGGCGAAGTCCAAGTCAGGCACCGTGGGAGTAGCACACTGCGAAGAGCAACTGTGATGGTCAAGGTCACATTTGGGATCTTGGCCTAGATCGTCAAAGATGGGGTATTTCATCTCCTCGTAGACGGCCTCGCTCTGCTCGTCCTCCTCCTTCCTGAAGTCTCTGAGGATGTTCCCCACCATCTCGATGTACACGGGCTCCTCTTCCTCGGGGTCTCCCGCGGGGCTGCCCACCTGCGACAGGGACGAGTCCCGGGTCAGGGACGTCCTGCGGGGCCCGTGCTTTTTCACGTAGGTTTCATCGAAAGACGTGCTAAGCTGAGTGTTGGGGTTCCGCTTCGGTTTGGGAGGAGGGATCTTTTTGGAATATTCATCACTGTGAGGTCTTGGTTTGGTTGATACTGAAAAAAAGAAAAACAAGTAGTAAAATAGCTGAGTATAAAAGAAAAACTTCCAAAAATGATTTCACTTCGCTTGACTGCTATAAACTTTTAGCCAAATGGGGTAGCCTGCTTCGTTTCTGGCTTGAGGCTTAGAATAAAAATCAAAGAAAGGGTAAAACATTTCCCGTATATAGAAAAACATGTTGGTGGGAGGATAATAATTCTTATCCTCAAACTAATGTCAAGCATCCACCACTGATAAATGCAGTGAAATCAGGACTATCAGCCCCTCTGCCTTAGAATATCTAGATAGAAACTTTGAAATGAAACATGCTAGATAAAAGCAATCAAAAGTTTCATTAAAAAAATTAACCTGCAAGAATTAAGAAAGAAAGGAGGGGAGGGAAAGCTAGACTGTCTATTAAAAACACAAATAGTCACAAAAAAACCCATAGTGACTAAGCACTTCTACTGATCTGGCTATTACACGCGATCTCATCTTGCTGTCTTTCATTTAGGATAAAAATTCCCCAACCTGCTATACTTAATCTCTGTCTTGGTTCAAATAAATAGCTTCTGTACGGATGGGTCTGATATTTCAGGAAAATTGATGTGAAAATATTATGAGGCTAGACAAGTTAATCTTTAAATCTCCAGGTATTATTGATTATGGTATATTTGTCTGTTTTTGCTCACAAGATCTCTTATGATATCCCAAATGCTATCTTGGAATGAATTTATTAGGTATGTTCCACTGACAAAGCAGAATGACCTCACGAGTTTTAAAAAAAGAATAACTCAGGGGGTGATATGTAAGCTTCAAGAATAACTTCTGAAGACTCATAACAGATATGTATTCCAACACATCCCATGGCCTGCTGGAAGCCCCACCTTTTTTGACAGACACAAACTTCTGATACTATAGAGTAGAGTAGAACACGCTGGCAAATGTCTGTGTCTGAAATGAATTGTTTAGCATGCAAGGAAGTTACCTGTGTCTTGTGATTACCTCATTATCTCATTGTGTTGATATATGATTACAGTGATTATCGTTCTGATGCGATGTGGCACAATGTTATTTGCTTACAGTAAAAGGTAGAATATAGTGTAAGCTGACAGAACAGCTTAGGGTTACAAACCTATAATGAAATAACAGGCTCCTCTATAATTTGCAGCCTGAAGAAAGGGGTCTTGAGGCCCAAATCAGGAAACATTTGATTTCTTCTTTGTTTTACTCAATTGACATAGCTTGTGACATTAGAGTACTTCTAAAACTTACTAAAGGAGAGGTAAACGCTTAATGATAAGTCACTGGATGGGACACAGTGGCTCAGGCCTATACTCTTAGCATTCAAAGAGGAATAGGCAGGTGGAATGTTTAAGCTCAAGAGTTTGAGACCAGATGGAGAAAGAGTGACCCTATATAGAGATAGACCCTTATCTCTCCTAAAAAAAAAAAAAAAAACCTAGCTGAGTATCATGGCAGGAACCTATAGTCCCAGCTACTTGGGAGGCTGAGGCAACAGTATCTCTTGAGCCCAAGAATTTGAGGTTACTGTGAGCTAGGCTGACAGAGTGAGAATCTGTCTCTAAATAAATAAATAAATAAATCTTTAAAAAAGAAAAAGAAAAAAGGGTGAGTTCCTGTATGTATCGATCTTGCCTGAGGCATAAGGGAACCAATCAAATACTCATGCTCATGATTTCACTTGCTGCTTCTTTTTTGAAGGAAAGGTTGTTAATGTCTGTAGACTATTTCTTTAATCCATACTAGGAAAAACTGTATGTCGTTTTCCTGAAAGCTTTAGCAGTGAAGTCTTTCAAAGACCAAGGTGAAAAGCCTGGAGACATAATGGAGTGAAAAATACCCAGTCGGTCGGGGCCCAAGGAACCCAATGTAGCCTTCCTGTACCATCCCACTTGACATAAATTTTACCGGTGTTTTAAATCTATCGAGTATATTAATTTTCATATGATTTCAATAAGTCATCGGATTACATACAAAAATCTGAGCCCTAATATTTCAAAGTAAAACTATAAATCAGTGAACAAGGTGGACTTAGTACAGGAAGAATTTTAATAGTCAGGACTTGGAAGAACAAAAGCTCACCCCAGCTATTCTTCTGAAGCTTCTTTCCGGCCATCCTTACATCCTCAACTGAAGGAAATCACTGACAAGTAAGTAACTCAGCCTCTGAGAAAATACTTGCATAAATATTGGGTTCCAGGGATCGAATTGTGTGGTGTTGAGAGAATCCTTTCAGGAAAGGGATCTAAGGAGTCTGGATAGGGAAGGGCTCTATGACTGGAGGGTTACACTGAGGCCAGGAATTTGGGTATGTCCATGAGATAGATAATTTCCTTATATAAGAACACATGCATTTAGAATGAGATTTTCATTTTTCTGCTTCTTAAACTATAATTCATTTTCGTTTTCTTTGACTTGTCACAAAAATCTCATACTTCAACATGGACTATGGAGAGCTATAACAGGACAAGAATTCAACCATCTACTGAGTCTCCTTCTAGCACCTTGATCTTGAACTTCTAGCCTTAAGAACTGTGAGAAAATAAATTTCTGTAATTTAAGTCATTCACTTATGACAAAATAAGTGTATTGACCTCAGAGCTGCATGGAGGTGAGAGTATAGTCAGGATTCCCTAGGCAGAGTGGTAGATCTGGGAGTGCAGGGTATTCAGGGAAGTGACATAATATGACTAACACTGGAGACAAACTCTTTACCACATAGATTAGAAAGTGGACTTTGGAATGAATGAGACCAATGATTGAGATGTCCTCAAAATGTGAGCAAATGACACATTATTTTGACAAAAGAAGCAGAAAAAAATGAAATAAAGACACTCTATATCCATGGAATAATTGAAGAAAGAGAAGTTTCTGTTATAGAACACAACATATTTAAAATTAAGGTGAAACCACTATTAAGAAAGACTTTGGGCAGCCCACTTACATGACTAGAACAATTTCAGTGACACACCAAGTATAGAGACTGCCTGACGGGGGGAAACAGAACATAACACATGACTCTCATGGTGACTATGACATGATCAAGGTTGACATTTGCTATTGACTGAATTGTGTTGTCCTCCTTCCACAAAAAAAAAAAAAATGCCTACATTGAGGCCCTAACCTCCAGTGTGATGGTATTTGGAGATCTGTCCTTTGGAAGATGATTACATTTAGGTGGGGTTATGAGGGTGAGATATTCATAATGTGATTACCAGGAGAGACAGCAGAGACATAGTGCATTCTCATTCCCGTTCTCTCTCTCTCTCTCTCTCTCTCTCTCTCTCTCTCTCTCTCTCTCTCTCTCTCTCCTCAGCCCCATGTTCCCTAGTTCCTGTATGAGAACCCAGAAGGCAGCAGTCTACAAGCCACACAGAGAGCCTTCACCACAAACCACACTTGCTAGCACCTTAATCTTGAACTTCTAGCCTTAAGAACTGTGAGAAAATAAATGTTTGTAGTTTAAGCCATTTGCTTAATGACAAAATAAGTTTAGTGACCTAAGACAATGATATCTACTGACTCCTGTGTAAGTGCCCTTTCCAGTGGAATGATGGGCACCCACTTTGATCCTCTGGCACTGGAACAGTTTTAACCAGCTTTGTCATTTTAGCATTAATACAACTCTTCTCCAGCCCTGTAAAATTCTCCCATGCCCTGACTCTACCTCCTCACCTCCTGCAACCACGTCACAGGAGCTCATTCTGGCCATTTACTGAGATGCTCCTTGCAGACCCCTACCCATGGGCAGCTTCCACCACGTGGCTGTCTTGTTGCTGCTTCTGATCTCACTTGCCAGCTGTGGGAATTAGGTCTATAATGTAGTTCAGGTCAGGTGTTTCTGGAGGGTTTATTGACCACAGACAAAGTTCCTCAAACCCCTCAAGGCTAGCAATACACTGGTGTACACAGGATGTCCAGCACCTGGCTGGCTCAGGGCTAGGATTCTGCATGTTCTCTTTGACCAGGGTCCTGTGCCCCCCTTCAGGTGCCACACACAGCCCTATTGTTATTTGGTGGCTGAGAACAGAATACCTAACAACCAAAGATTACCATCACCTGAGTCCTGCCAGGCATACATAGAAGTCACTGAAGCAATTTGGCCAGTTCCTCCCCCATTTGTAAAGTGCATGTTGTCATCACATGGTGTCTCTGCGTGACTTTCCTTCCCTTCGTTTCCCTTCTTCTGACTGTCGATGATTACTTGGAGCAGCTTGCTTTGAATAACTCGAATTAAGTTTACGCATTATGTCGTTAGCATGATTTAGGATTTTTGATTGAATAAAAAAGACCTATGGGAAAATGGGCTGGTACTGCACCTGCTGGCTGTACTCGAGATGCTTCTTACCCTGTAAGCCCCTTACAGGCTCCCCTCAGAGTTACTTGCCCTGAGATAACTGAGTCTGAGATTTTCCTCGTGTTAACTGTCCTCAGTGCAGATCCCGGCAAAGGTTGTGGGGACCCAGGCCCCCTCAGCTAGCCTCTCAGTAAGTGCAGTGTGTACTAATTAAATCTGACCCACTCCCTAGATGCTTATTTGTTTGTGCTTTGGTATTCTCGCTCCCTGAGCCATGCTGCTCTGCTTGTCCAGCCCACAAGCTGAAATAACTCTCTGGCCAGCCTTGCCCAGGGAATTCCTTCACTACCCAAGCAAGCTTCTTCCCTTTTCCCTTCTCTGCCTGATGAAGGGAGCCCAATGCAGGTAGATTCAGACAATTGAAGCAATTCCCTCACCCCATGCCCCGGTCTTACTCCTTAACATTGATCCAAATTTGGAATGAGTATATGAGGATTATTAGGAGAGTAAAGTATTAGGTAAATAATAGACAATCTAAATAAGTAAATAAATAAATTCCTTCAATGTGGAGGAAGATTTTTTTTTTAATTGCTTTCCTTTCCACACCCGCCCTCCTTGCAATTTCATCTTTATAGAAAATAAGAGGAAGAAAAACCTGTAATTTCTTTTCTAATAAAGTTATTTTTCTTTCCATTTTCCATGTATCATCTGGTTTTATATTAGTGCAAGTATTGAGTAAATAATTTATAGAAGAATGAAGATGTGTTTCAACTTTCTTACATGCTGTGTTAAAAGTTTATCTATATAAGGAAAAGTCTGAAATTTTATGCAACATTGTCCCATAATTTATTCCACTTTAACCTCTCTCTAGAAAATTAAAATTTAAAAAAAAATTCATTTAAAATGCCAACTCTTTATAAGGTACTTAAAAATTATTCATCTACATACATAGATGCCAAAATACTGCTAATAAAAGACAATAAGAATTGCATTGCAAATTTCAACATCTAACTATATTCACCAATAATAAAAAAGTGATTTTTATAACCCTTGAATAAATTTTAAATTATTTCTAATAAGCCCAAAGATAGAAGCAATAATTCCTGTTCAGCTCACAGGAATTTTTTCAGAACACAAATTTTAATGCTTAAAATAGCATAATGACAGTAGCATTGAATAAGCAGAAAGTGACATTTTTTAAATGAGATATCTTAGCATAAAGGTTATGCCTGACTTTCCATCAGGCCCTGATGTTCTATCTTTAACAGTTAATTCTGGAAATTTGCCACATCCCTTGTCAACCTATCTTTCAGAAATACTTTTTCTAATTTAAAAAAAAAAAAAGTGTCGCATAAAAGCACATTTTAGTATCTGTAGGTGTTTTTGACCCAAGAGGTGAAAAAAGAAATACTGCCCAAGTCAGGATTACCCCTTCTACAAAGACTCTGTGGCCACAGAATCCCAGAATTTGAAGGGCTCTTGGAGATTATCTTGCCCTAACTCTATTACTGTTTTTGTTTTTTTTTTAAATTAATTCCTTGCCAATCTCATTATTTAAGAAAATCTCAACTGTCATCTTCAATATTCTATGAAACAAAGGCAAACAATAGAAGATAAGGTTATGTAATTCATTATTTTGTGTATGTCATAAAGTATAATTTTAAAGAGCCCCCTCACCCATGCTAAAATAGTGGAATTATGCTTTTGTGTATTTTGTTATAGAAATACATTTAAATGGCTAACACAAACTGGAAAACGTGAATTCTGTGAAGGAAAATAATGTCCACACTATGCCATCCCGGAACTGGCTGATTCTAGAAGGTGAGAGACGTATCCCCCACTTTCAGCAGAATTGTGCTCACAATAACTCACAATTCCACAGCTTTGAAGGATATTTTTATTTCCACAGTCACAAGCCTCACAATACTATCCACAAAATTGTTTTTTGTTTGTTTTTTTTTAAATTAAGGTGTTTGTTAAGGGATGAAAGTTGCAAATGCCCTTGTTTTGCTTACAATAGAAAGAAGACAGTGTGATCATGTACAAAAAAGAAGGGGTTTGGAATTGCAGAAACTGTGCTATAGGCCTGGATCTTGCAATGGTAAAAATGGAGAATTGAGATCAACATTTTGGTGTAAACAAACACAGTAAGCCGTGGAACTGACTCAACAGTGTGGCAGTGAACTTGAGTGGGACTGAAAGAGCCTTGGCTGGATTCTCTGCCAAGAAGACTTTGCCAAAGACCTGGTGATTCTGGTCCCTTCTCTGCCTCAGTCTGGAGGCATAATGTTGGGCAAATTACTCTGAAATACAATTTTATTAATATTCACTTTTGCTATATATACACAATAATAAATTTTAATCAGAACCACTCTTGTTTGAATTGCTCCTTTCTAACACATTAGTTACAGAATAAAATTGGAATTGGTACCCATCATTTTTAAACAATAAGATAAAATAATAGATTAGAAAATATGAGAACATTTCACATGAAAGGAGGTTGTTTCCTGAAATAATATTTATTTATATGTATATAGAAATTCCCTTGGTCACACATATTTCTGATAGATTATGATAAATAATGTTTTAAAAATTCTAAACCACAAAGTCTCTGAGAGTCTTCAGCAATTCTCTTTCTTCTTATTTGGAAATGTGTTTTCATTCAATACGAGATAGAGCCTATTTCTTCTTCCTTGGTCTGGCGGCTTTCACTTTGTGCCCCCAAACCAGCCATGCAGTAAGAAGTTTGCTCAGAAATCACCATGCTATGAGGAAGCCCAAACTAGCCACGGAAAAAGAACCAAGAAACAGAATCAGTAATGAAAGTGAACCCCCAGTCATGTGGCCCCCACAGAGCTGTGGGAGGCAGCCCCTGGCTCTCTGAGCCACCCTAGAGGGCATAGCCAGACGGCCTCAGCAACAAGACTTCCCCCACTGTGCCCTTTGCACACAGAAATATGAGCAAATTTCGATCATTGCTTCTATGTCTCTAAATTTTGGGCTACTTTGTTATCAGTTATGATACCTAAAACTGATATTGGAAGTGCAGTGCAGCTACAACAAAAATCTAAAACTTGTGTGCGGGCCTTGGTACATGGGGGCAGCAGAGACTCAAAAGACAGCGATACTGTGAGAGGCTGAAAACCTGGTGAGGAAATTGCTATTGAAGGCTGGAGGCTGGAAATAGAGTGAGCTGTGTTACAGATTTGGGGGAAACTGGCAAGACTATTGCCAGTGTAATGCAGAAAATAACAAATATACCTCATGAAATTGTGAGAAAGTTCTGGAAGAATGTGAAACTGTGAGTTGGTTTGTTTTAGCACCATATGATAAAGGATTATGAGAGACATACTGCTCTCTAAGCAGTATTGAACTTCTCAATTCTCAAGAAAATATAAAAGGAAATAGTTCCAGTGCAGTATTTGCCATGAAGACTTTTCTGAGAGTCAAAAGATTTCCAAGTAAAAAAAGGGCGTGAGGGCAAAGGTCAAAGCCAAAGAGAGCTCTGCCAGTAAAACGTGGCCTTGAGGTAGAAGTCAAATTAAGGATGTGGCTATAAGATCTCATGCTGAGATCTCTGGAATTCTGAAGATCTTGAACTCAGGGCTTTTAAGAATCATCCAGGTTTGGGGCCACAATATCTTGACCACAACCCTAAGTAGACAGGAACCAGTTTAAAGGCAATTTGTGGTTCTACCTTTTATCTAATGAAATGAAGTGTAATCTGATTCATAGGAAACCCACAAAAATTAAAAAGTAGGTTTGCCCACTTTGACTAAAGGAGAGAGAGACCATTCAAAATTTATTTATTTATTTGGTGTGTGTTCTTTTTCTTTATCATTTCAGATTAATGTGAGGGCATAAACAACCAGGTTACAATGTTTGCATTCGTTAGATAGAGCGACTCCTGTAGTTGTATCCTGCACCAAGAGTGTGCCATACACCCTCACGCTGTGACCGTTCAGTGGGAGCAAACTCACGCCCTGTCTCCTCTCTCCCCCGTCCCTCAGTCCCCTTCCCACCACCTTTAATCAAATGGAACTTTTCTTTTATATGGATGTGTATTAGATCTTTTTATGGCTTCATATTAGTATTGAATACATTGGGTACTTGCTTTTCCATTCTTTTGATACTTTACTAAGAAAAACATGCTTCAACTCCATTCAGGTTACTACAAAAGATGCAGACTCTCCATCTTTTTATGGCTGAATAGTATTCCATGGAATACATATACTATACCACAGTTTGTTAATCCATTCCTGGGTTGGTGGGCATTTAAGTTGCTTCCACATCTTGGTGATTGTAAATTGAGCTGATATAAATAGTCCTGTGTAAATAGTCTTGTGATAAAAGGATTTTCTTCTGGGTAGATGACTGGTAATGTGATTGTGGGATCAAATGGGAGGTATTCAAAATTTAAATTAAAATTACTTTGGGCCCCAACACTTTTAATAGCTTGAAGCAGCTGAGAAAGTCAGCTACAGTTATAGTCCATTGCATAAGGACAAGAAGAGACGACTTGGAAAGGAGATTCAAGAGCTCAGAGAGCAAAACTAAGAGCCACAGAGAACCAACACCAGGGAGCAGAAATGGGACCCAACCTAGGGGAATCGCCTGCCCCCGTGTAGGGAGAACTGACCATGTGGGTCTAACTGGACTTCTGAACTCCGACGGGTCAGTGACTTCTGGGTGCCTCCCTCTCTCCAGCTGCCACTTTTTTGAATGAGATGTTATGTGGCAGTTTTCTTTTTTTTTTTCTTTGCCATCAAATTTTATCTGTGAACACGGCCCAAATTCCAACCCAGGGCCAAGGAAACACAACTCCAGCTCTCCCCTTTCTTTTCTTCTCTCTCTCCTTCCTCCCTCCCTCCTTTCCTCCCTCCCTCCCTCCCTTCCTCCATTTTTTTCTATATTTGGGATTTCTCAAGGGTACAAAGAATGCATTTGTCAGGTAAAGTCCCTCTTATAATTGTGTCCCTCCTCCAAGAGGCACATGTGACACACACTGTTTTTTTTTTTTTTTTTTATATAAACAAACTTGAAAACGTCCCTCGTCTTCAGAAGGCAATGGCGCCAGCCCACTCCAGACTTTCCGGTTCACTTCTAGACCACATCCCTGCCAGCTTTCCAGTTTCAAAACAGGGAAACTTCATAACAGGCTTCACTTCCATTTGACCATAACATTCACCCTATTAAAGTGTGCAATTTGTCTGGCTGCAACAGCTCATGACAAGCATTTGAGACCTGCCTGGGCAACATAGCGAGACACTGGCTCTATGAAGAGCAATTTAAAAAATTAGCCAGGTGTGGTGGCTGGCACCTGTACTCCCAGCTACTCGGAGGCTGAGGAGGGAGGATCGCTGGAGCCCAGGAGTTAGAGGCTGCAGTCAGCTACAATCGTGTCCTCGCACTCCAGTCTGGGTAACAGAGCGAGAACCTGTCTGTAGTCCCAGCTACTCAGGAGGCTCAAGTGGGAGGATCACTGGAACTCAGGAGTTGGAGGGGGCAGTGAGCTATGCTTGTGCCACTGTACTCCAGCCTGGTCAACAGAGCAACACCTTCCAGGGCCTTCAGTTTTCTTGCTCCTATCCCTCCAGTGTGTGTTGGGGTTTTTGTACCACAGACAATTGTACTTTTAGTTCAAAGCCTTTGCCTATAAGGAAATGCAGACTAAGAGCTGTGCCTCAGAAACTGCACCCTGGGAGTTTCATGGCATGTAGATGTGATTTAGAGATAAAATCCTGGATTTAAAGTTGTTATTGTAAGCAACAAAATTTTGGGGCAAGAGGATGAGAATCGTTTTCCTGCCAGAAATATTATAGACATTCTTCAAAGATAGCCACCCTCAATTCCCTTCCTTTTTTATGCATTCCACCTAATAAGTAGCACCTTTCTCCCCCTCCCTCAGCCAAGGCCGACCTTGTGACTTGCCTTGACCAACAGAATGTGGCAGAAATACTTGAGTCTTGAACTTAAGAACACTGGCAGCTTTCACTTCCTCTGTATTAAAAGCCAATTTTCATGTAAGACCCCTTAGACTATGAAGAATTTCAACCTAGTCATGCAAAGAGGCCTTGTAGAGGAGAAAGACAGCCCAGACATACAAGGTCTGGCAATTAAGTTCACAAACTTGCTACCAAGTGCTCACATTAGCAACACTGTTCAAACAGCTCAGTGGAGTTTCATAATCTTGCTGTATCTGTGTCTCACAGCTGTGTTTGTGTCAACGTATAGTGATGTCCTGCTGAGCGGTGTTCATTATGATTATTGTGTGTTTTCATGCACCATCCTGAGAATGCCAGAACTTAACTTAGAGCAACAACCTTTAAAGTTCTTGCTAAACTTGGGAAGAGTAGATGTGAAATCAGAGACTCATTAGTCTAAGTGTATGAAGATAATGGCACAAGGAAAACGGCAGTGTTCAAATGGATTAAATGCTTTTCTGAGGGGACAGAAAATATCACTGATGAAGAGAGGTCAGGATGGCCGGTAATAAGAACTAATGACAACATTGCAAAAATTTGTCGAATTGTGCATTGAAATCATTGGCTGATTGTGAGACCCCTAGGAGACCAAGGAAACACAGATAGTGAAACAGGAAAGTCTAACAAGATTGACATGAGAGAGGTGTGTGCAAAAATGGTCCCGAAGGAGCTCACTGATGAACAAAAGCAAAAGTTTACACAGCACTGTCTGTGAGGGAGTCTTTAGCCAGTAAACAAATAACTGCATTGGAATAACCTCCCTCCTCACTGGATCTGGCCCCCAATGAGTTCTTTCTTTACCCGAAGATAAAGGAAATATTGAAAAAAAAAAAACATTGATGACATTTGGGACATCAAAGATGATATCAGGACTGATGGCCATTTCTGAAAAAGAGTTCCAAATTTGCTTTGAGGGGAGGAATAGGCTCTGGCACTGGTGCACAACTACTAATGGTAATACTTTGAAGGTGACCACAGTGATATCCAGCAATGAGGTATGTAGCACTTTTCCTAGGACAAGTTCAGGGACTTAATTGACAGACCTCATATGATGGAAGCATTGAGGATGGAAGCATTCTTCAACCTTCCAAACTGTCTCACCTGCCAGCTGTGTACAAACAAATGAGAGGCCCAAACCAGCATCACATAGGGCAGAGGAACCAACCATGAAGTCCACTCACAGAATAATAAGAAACAAATTGTCTTTGTTTTAAGCCACAGAATTTTGGGTTGGTTTACTACATAGCAATAAATAAGCAAAAAGAAAAAAAGAAAAAAAAAAAAGAAAAAGAAAAATCCAAATTAATTTCCTGTGCTTGTGGGTATCTCAAAGAAAAATGCTATTGTCATTTTCATAGAACAAGGGTACAGATTGTACCCTGAGGATACAGAAAGCATTCTTTTGAAACATAGAAATTAAGAAAGTAAGCTTGCCTTCTGAGTATTATAAAATCACCACAGGATGATTCATAGAAGAGATATAAAAAGAGATTACATACTTTCTGGTCAAAAATCTGGATTGAAATAGAGTGAATGTATTAACATATACAAAGGAACATGGCTGGACACCGTAGCTAAGGTTAGGGCCCTGGCCACATGTTCTGGGGCTGGTGGATTCAAACCTGGCCACGGGCCTGCCAAACAACAGCAACAACAAAAAATAGCTGGGTGTTGTGGTGGGTGCCTATAGTCCCAACTACTAGGGAGGCTGAAGCAAAAGCATCACTTGAGCCCAAGAGTTTGAGGTTGCTGTGAGCTATGACACTATGGCACTCTACTGAGGGTGACAAAGTGAGATTCTGTCTCAAGAAAAACAAAACAAAACAAAACAAAAAAACAAAGGAAGAACCACCCGGGTGGAGATTGTCAGCCTTAGGGAAGGCAAAACCAGAAGACTCTGAGAGCAGGCCCTGGTGTCCCCTTGCCACAGGCCCAGTGTCCCTTCTGTTCCATCTCTGTTAGAGAGATGGACTCAGCATACTAGTGGATCCTGATGTTGCTCTGAATATGAGTCTTATGACTAACTGTTTTTCTAACTTCAGATTTACCAAGATTCCTTTTAATAACTTTGATCTTCAAAGTATTATGCATATGTCTCTCATTAGAAAGCAGCAGTGTGGAATCTGGGTTTCATACACCCATCTCTTTTGAGCTTGGTTACTGTGAAATCTTGGATATGCCAAACATCTGGTGAGATGGAGTTTCTAAGCTTGTAGAATGAGGCCAGCCCTGTACCAGGACAAATTCACCACAGTAACACCACTTTGTAGAAATCTATGCAGGCAGGCAGGCAGGCAGCATTCCCAAGGAGACACAACCCTCTCTTCACGATGCTTATCACAAGTATCTGGTTTGGTATTTCCATTCCAGGGATGTATCTTGTTTTTAAATCACTCCCTTTCTGCTCTGGACATGGGGTCTCCTTTAGACACAGCCTGCTTGTAGGGAACATGAATTGTGGCAGGCGTTTCCACGGCTCTCAGATTCCACCTGCTGTTCCTTCCTTCACACAGGCCTGGGAGGAGTAGAGAGAAGACCAGGCAGAGGAACTGTTCTGCAGGAATGATCCCAGTTGTAGGAGATGCTAAAATATTAGGATTCATATCCTAATAGATGTGACAGTTGGGGCATGACGCAGGAGAAAGATGGCAAGGCATGGTGGTGAACTTGCTCTGCAATCAGACAGATCTGACCTTCAGTCCTATCGTGCCATAATATGAATGATCTCAAACCATTGTTTATCCTTGTTTTCTATAAGAAGGGGATATTTATAAGACTTATTATCAAAATTAAATCAGACAATGACTATGTCCACTGAAAACCATTGGCAGAATGTTTGCTGTTTAACGGTGTCTTAGAAAAGTGTATCTATTAATATTTTGGTTCCTCTAAAACACTGATTTTATTCCTGATCCCAGGAATGCTCGTGTCTCTCTTGCAATTCAGAAACTGATACCCCAAAATATGGCGCTGTAAAAGGCTGGATTACAGAAGTAGCGTCAAGATCTCTCTGACCTACTCCCACCCCCCCCACCCCGCTGCCTCTCAATCCTGTCTCTCCCAAATCACAGGATGGAGTTCCTGTATGCCTCTTCTATTAATCTGCCTTCTGTCTGCTCATGTTCAGGGACTTCAGAGAGAGAAGAGGGAAACTTCCCCTCCCAGCCTCTACATCTCCTATAGCTGGCTTCTTTGTGTCCCTGGGTCTCACCATAAATGTCACCCCTTCATAGGGTCTTCTGTGAGACCCAGTCATCACTTATCACTGTTGGAGCCTTCTCTTGCTTTCTCCTCAGTTAGTCTATGGAAGCTTCCAGGCACCTTTGTAATTTTTCATTTCTTCACCTGACTATGATCTCCATGAGAACAATGGTGTCGTGCCTGTCTTGAGTTTTGCTGAATCATTAGGGTAAGTGACTGGTGTACTGTAGAGGATGCCAAGAGCCAGACAACCTCTGAGCAAGATGATTTGCAGCTGGGGGGGCACACCCTTGGCAATTCATCCCCAGGTGGAGAAAGAGCCGAGCCCATGGTGATCCTTAGGCAACTAGTCATTGTCTAATACTCCCCTCACCTGTCTTGTGCTGTCTCAATAAAAGGCTATTGCAGAGGTTGCTCCGAGCTACCCTACAATCAAGGTTAGCCTGCCTCTTGCAAGCTTGTACTTTTAATCCACTTCACACCTGGCTCATTCCTGCGGCAATCGAACCAGGGCCATAGGGGGCTGCGACAGGCTAGAATATCACAATTTCTTGGTAAGTATTTTGTTCACTGTTGACTTAGTTACAACCCTTGGCCTTCTTAGAGTCAGCATTTGGGATTTGAGGTTGTCTCTAATAATTCTAAAGAGTCATTATCAACCCCATAATTTGACATTTCCTTAAGCATTATTTGTTTTAAGAAGCACGATGACGTAACAGCAGCCAAAGAAGTAAAGGCAGAGATGGGAGAGTGGTCAGTGAAGGAATACTCAACACCGTCCATGCTGAAGAAATTGAGGCAGGTTCAATATTTCACTTGCCATAAAGGAGAGGCAGAAAAATTAGCTGATAAATTAAAATTCTCCTCTTTCACCTTCCTTATATACTAAGGAAAGGTCAAAGGAACAGGACAGAGAGAAATTACAAGGAAGATCCTGGAATGCATAAAACAGTAAGGTCTAATGACTTTGTCAGCATTATCCCAGACCATAAATTCACAGTGAAAACAAGCATTTCCTGCCCCCCCCCCAAAAAAAATTGTTTATTGATACAAAACTTAATATAGGAAAGCCATTTGAAACTACATCACTGATATGAGAGATAGGAGATATAAATGCCCTGAAACTCCTTCCTGCTCTCATCTTTCCCCTGTGAAGCCATACTTGGTGGTTCTTGCTAGTGCAGTAAGAAACTACTATGATGGATGCCATGATCAGTGTGATTTTTACTCTTCTAATGGAATGCAAGACCTTCAATCACAACTAAAAATAATTTCCATTCCTTTTCCCCTTGGTAGTCTTCATATACATATGTGCCCTTCTCTCCAGCCAGACCACACTACCACTGTGCCCCATACTTCCCAGAGAGACATGTGTTTACACTCTGCTCAGACATTTCCTCTGCTCTTCCAGAATCTTACCCTAAATAAAACTCATATGTTACCACTTCTTCCCTTTTCTCTTATTTCTTTTTTTCAATTTGGGCTTCACCTGTTTATTTCTTATGAACTCCATTATTTCCTATCTTATACTCGGTTGCCAGCATCTCTCCTGAAGCCTACAAGCTTTCTGAAGGCAGAATCAACACATCTTTTAAAAGGGCTTCAACAAACTTAGCACAAGGACTTGCTCTCAATAGACAATTATCATTATGATAAAATAACTGTTCACTGCACCATAATGTCTGTATATATGATGATTCAAAGTTTCCAAATTCCTTTCTCAAATATCCCTTCAAATTTTCTTTCTTTTCTCCATTTTCAAATTGTTTTTAAATGAAAGTTTGTCACCCTATAGATATTTACTTAGGAAAATAAAGTTGTACCATCATTAAAAAGTCAAAAAACAATAAAAAAGATGCTGGTATGTATGCAGAGAGAAAGCAATGCTTATATATTGTTGGTGAAACTATGGAAAACAGAATGGATATTCCTCAGTGAACTAAAAGTAGACCTACCATTTAATCTAGCAATCCCACTGTTGGGTGTCTATCAAAAGGAGATGAAGTCATTTTATCTAAAAGACGCCTGTACTCGAATGTTTATCACAGTACAATTCACAATTGCAAAGATGTAGAGTAGACCTTAGTGCCCTTAAGTGTATGGGTAAAGAAAATGTGATAAATATATGTACACACACACACACACAAACACACATACCATGAAAAATAACTCAGCCATCAAAAGAATGAAATAATGTCATTTGCAATGTGGAGGGAACTGGAGACCATTATCCCAAGTAAAATATCTCAGAAATGGTAAACCAAATGCCATCCTGATACATTTTCACTAATAAGTGGGAGCTAATAGTTAGGTACATACAGGTGCAATGCAATATAAAGAACATGAAACCGAAAATGGGGAGAAGTGGTGGGTGGATGTGGGATAAAAACTTACTTATTGGGTACAATGAGTCCTATTCTGGTAGTGAGTATACCAAATACACTGATGTAAGCATTATACATCTATCTAATAACTGCATTTGTACCCCCCTTAATTAATATTTTGAAATAAATAAAAGTATTCAGTGTCATCAAAACAAAAAGTAAAATATGTCCATGTGTGCACATGTATATATATACACACACACACACATGCACACACATATACACATACACACAAACACATGCACCACAATGTCTCCATCAACTAAGGACTCCATATACAGCAGTGGACTCATGAGATGACACTAATTTTTACAGCACTTTTGCCATGTGGACAGGGTTGTAGGCCAGGCATGATAAGCTATCCCATATAGCCTAGGTATGTAGTAGGATATATTGTCTACGTTTGTAAAAGTATTCTCTGTGATGTCTGTGCAATGACCAAATTGCCTAAGGACACATTTCTCAGAACATGTCCCCATCATTAAATGACACATAACTGTACATACACACATACACACAATTACTGTAGGTTCCCTAAATCAAGAGCTCTCTGAGTGGTTTTCTCTCTATATATTATCATCTCCACCCAGTGACAAAACATATTTTTAAAACTTAGGGATAATCGAGTTATTAAACCACTGGTTATAATTCTTCTTGCTTTGCCCAATATTTTGAAGTCAGCAGCTAGTGTTTTTAACAAGTTCACATCTCTGCCTACAGTGAAAGGAAGTTACCAAATAAGTTCTTTTCCTAAGTCTTAACCAAAAAATATTGTGATAACATAAAAGTGTCCATGAAAAACACATGATGTTGAGCTCCCAGTAGAGGCTCAGTTAATTTGGATTTGACCCGGGAAGCTATTATGTTACGGAAAAGTAAGTTGGGAGAAAAATCCGATTAACGATTGGAACATTTCTCCTGTCCCTGGAGCAGTCATCTTTGTAGAAGAGAATCCCTGCAGTCCCACAGATGCAGTCTCCTGAGGATTATCCTTTGTAAGTCTGTCCTGGTTGTGATATAAAGATAGAAATATTTGTGATCTTTTAAAGTATCAGAAATCACAGAGGGAGCAGCATGGAATTACAAAACCAGGAAACATTTTCATTCAACTTTATGGAAGTTGTGTTGATGCGTGTTAACATCTCTTCTTAATAAAACTATAACTTCAATAACAATAGTAATAATGATAATAATGTGTAATAATAATAGCTTCCATTTATCAAATGCTTTATTTGTATCAGGTAATATGCTTTGGGGGCAACATTTCATGTATTATAATCCTCACAACATCCTTGTTAGATAGATACTACTATGAACTCCATTTTATAGACATTGAAATTTGGTTATAGAGAAATTGAACTCCTTGTCCAAGTTCAAGGCAGAAACTAGCTACGAAGGCAGGAGATCTGAATCTAGTTGCCATACTGTCAAAAAATCATTTGCCTATTATAGATCATAATGTATTTGTTTTATGAAAATTTAGTTAGGGCACTTTAGCTATTAAAAAAAAGAATAAAAATAAATAAATAAAACTTCCCAATACTCTGCCATGAGTATCCAATAAGTCAGATTAGCCTGAATTCTAATCCCAATTTCCTACCTGTGTGATTTTGGAAAGTCAACTCTAACCTTTCTAAGCCTCATTAAGCTTAACTCTTAAAAGAATGTAATGATGTGTATTCATAGGATGTTGTGAAATTTACAAAGAGACCATACCTAAAGTATTTAGAATACTACCCAGGGGACAGGGACTTAAAAATGTCTCTGACTACCCTGCAAGCAATGAGAGTATACGCTTTCACACATAATTCACATTTATTTAGCACAGAGCTATAAAAATTAATAGTGTCAATACTGAAGAACCTACCAGCTCTGGGAAATTGTAAAATGAATGATTACTCAAATAAATACAGTTTTTATGGTTATCGAACTCTGAGATCAATATGTCTGTTTCCTTTTATATTAAGTTTATGCCCCATGTATGTCCATATAATAGACGTCAATTTACTTTGAAAAATGTAAGATATATATATATATGCTGGAATTTTCTAGATATTACTATTTTAGTGTTGGCATTCTTAGTTTTCCTATCTGGTTAACTTTTTTTCTTAAGATAATTTTCTTTGGTTGAGTTTTAATTGAAGATGCAATGAAAATCAAAGGAAAAAGTGAAGGTTGTAAATCAAAGCACAGGCAAGGCCATGCAGAAAATACAACAGATTAACACATTGTATTCAAACACTCTTTTTCTAGACAATAGGTTCCCCTTAAGTTCGGGGGGGGGGGGGGGGGAGTGTTGTTTGTTTGTTTCTTTATTCATTTATTTATTGACACAGAGTCTCACCCTGTTGTCCCAAGCCAGAGTGCCATGGCATCATAACTCACAGCAATCTTAAACTCCTGAGCTCAAGTGATCCTCTTGCCTCAGCCTTCTGAGTAGCTGGAACTACAGGCATGTGCCACCATGCCTGGCTAGTTTTTTTCTATTTTGGTAGAGATGGGGTCTCACTCTTACTCAGATGGCTCTCAAACTCCTGAGCTGGCACCATCCACCTGCCTTGGCATCACAGAGTGCAGGGATTACAGGCAAGAGTCACACTATACCCTGTCTTTCCCCTTAGGTTTTGTGAAATGATATTTATTGGTCATTTTCTTAGCTCCTCAAATTTAGGAAAAATGTGACTAGATTGTAGAAAAGAAAAAAAAAAAAATAGGAAGAGAGAACATTTCCCCCAAAATGAGGTGACTCATTGCAAGGACACCCTAAAGTTTTCTGCCATATACTTGTAACAAACACACAGATTATTTTATATTTATGCTATTCAGCTAGTCATATTAAAGACATTCCTTTATTTCTGTGTAGCTCCATTGTTGAAGAGTTTAGTTGGAAGGAGAAAGGATTTTCTTTTATTGGTGCTAATTTATATTTAGCCCCAGTAACATAATACTTCTTTAATGGGTCTTATTTATATAAGTTCTATTTCCTTTTCTCTACATTCAGATCAGGAAAATGGCTCCATCCAGGACACAGTAGCTTGATGCAGCGCAGAACATTACTGAACATGTGGACCAGACTCTGGCATGGTTCCATTCTGAGCTCTTAGGTATTTTTGAAAACAAAATGTAAACAGCAGCAGCATTGGAGAACAGGAAAGTGCGAGTCTGGACTGTTGAGCCCAAGGCTTCAGATCGCTGTTGCTCTTTCCTTTCTCATACATCCACACTAATTTCACAGAAAAGTAATATCTCAGAGCTCGTGCTCTGAAGGACAGGGAAACAACTGGCCACACAAAGGTAACACCCCAGAGAAGACTTGAGCCGTCCTTGCCTCACACTTTGTGAGTCTAGTGTTTATTATCCAAATATGAACAATTTTGACACCTGCAGATGTTATTTGATTTTAGTTTTAGATGTTTTCTATTCTTTACAGTAAATGTCATCAAGATTACATAAATCCTGAGCCTGAAACATCTGAAGAGAGGGGAATATTACAGTTCACCCACTCAGTAACCTCCTCAGATGACTGTACTCAGGTCTCTGCCCCTGAGAATTCTCACACCTTCAAATCAAACCTTACACATGTAATGCAACTCTGGCAGGAATCTTAACCTCAAAGCTAATCTTTAGCTCCTAGACATGTTGAGTAATAATGGTGAGAATTTAGAGAAATGTTTGTAAACATAATCTGAAAGTCTGTTTTCAAACTCAGATTTGAGTTTGTACGTGCGTGTGTGCACGGGTGACCGTATACACGCATGTGTATTTGTGTTTCTATGCACGCACATGCGTCTGCGTCTCCTTCTCTCCCCCATCTACCAAGAAATGCCTTGTTTGTGATCATTTATATATAACAATGTAAATACCATAATTAATTTGGACCCAATCGCTAACCTAGGCCTTCACCTCTCCTCAAAACCTGGCAACGCCTTCTCAAAATTATTACAAGAAACGGGATCTGGCTCTTGTTTTTCTCCACGGTGGCACATGCCTGTAGTCCCAGCTACACCTCACAGTGTTCACTCCTTTTATAATGCCCTGCAACTGCAGGCTTTTTTCCCAAGAAATTCAGACAGAAAACTGATTCTTCCACTTGGCGACCCTCCTTCTGAGATGCCTTTTCCCTTCACTCACCCCCCTGCCTCCCTTCCTACTTAACCTTCACGTTTTGGTTAAATGTTCACTCAGGCACCTCTTCTGGAAGGCCCTCTGACGATCGTCTCCCCTGGAACCCTCCCTTCTTTTCTTGCCACTGTCCCTAGAGGCATGCTTATTTGTGTTACTGCTGTGTAATGCCATTCTCCTCCCCCTAGACAGGGAGATTTGTGTTTATCTTCCCTACCAAACAGTGCTGGCTCTAAGCACAGCACCTGCTTTAGAACAAAATTAGAATCTCTTGCAAATTACAAATAAAAAGATGTAAATTTTCACACTGTTCCTTCCTTCTAAACACCCTTTATTAATTTCATTTCACAAATATTTTGCAAGGAATAGATAAGTAGGTAGACCTGGTCACATCAGGCTTCCTATCCATAGAGAAGGAACAGATTGTAGCATGAGAAGCTGCGAAGGCTTGTCACCATTAAAATGAAAGAAAAGACGCAAAGTACAGGCAGTGTAGTACAGACAAAACCACGACACTGCAGTGCTGGCAACGTGCAAGTTGAGAGATTCAACATGAGAGAAAGTTAACCATGATGGGAATAAGGTTTGGAGTGGTGTCCAGGGCTGCTCAGCAGGGAGAGACTCTACAGAACAAGTACACCAGGTAATTGGGAACAGCACTGCTTCTTCCACGTCCTTAACTCAGAACATTCTAAAGCTAATTTACCCCTGCAACGCTTTTCAAATAGCATCAAAACCCAAACAGGGAAGACAAACTGTTCTTAGCCAATGGGGATTTTTGGTGTTACCTGGGAGATACAGGTCCTCTGCAATCAAACCTATGTCCTCAAATTCTCTTACAATTGCTGGAAAGTTCACAGCACTTAGAGTGGAGAATATGAGTTTTCCAAGAGCATACCCCCAGCAAGCTGCTTAAAACATTAATGGAAATTCCTAAAGTCCTGGAAATAATTGAGATACAGAATACATAAGGCAAATGTCCTTAGAATGAGCCAAAAGTCCCATGCCCTGGATTTCTGTGCATTTCTGTGAACAGATTCCAATGGGAAGAATTGTTTCTCCTCATTTATATATCATTTGTCATACGCCCACACAAAGCAATAGCAGAGACTGTTCTTTCCCCTAGTGAATTTACCATTTAAAGGGGAAACAAAACACATATAATTTCTAACTATTTACCAGCAAGTGAGACTCACAACTGACAAAACAAGTAGAAAAAGCTCCAGTGGATCCAAATTGCAGCTCCCACTCCCTCCTGCCCAATCCAGCTTCCAGATTTCTAGGAGGTAAGTTCTGGAACTTTAGCTGAGTGCCCACTAGGTTCAGAACTTTTCAAAAGACAGGAAGCCAGACCTTATTCAAATGATTTATTTTTCATCATAAATTCAGTGCCATCAATTGAAAAAAAAAAAAAAAATGAAAAGATGTGGCTCCTAATTCCAAAAACCCAATCCAGATGAGCAGACAAGCGGATAATTCAGCACTTAATGCCAAAAAGACACAATGCATACAGCAGGGGCATGATACATGCAGACTAGTACAATAAAATAATTATTTTATTAAAAAATACTGATTTTTACATTGCAACTATCCAGGTGAATTATTGCACCTCTGCATTCCAGCTAACTCTCTAGTTCGTCCATAACGGCACTACCACACAAATGTATTACTGCCTCTATGCGTGTCTGCTTCCTCTTCCGGAAAGTTCGCTCCATGAGAGCTGTGCCTGCTTTCATGTCCTGTATATACCCACTGTCATGCTGGGGCTCTGAAGCATAGCAGGGAGCTTAAGATAGGTGTTGAACAGATGAATGCAATGATTCAAAATATGAGACACGGGAAGTCCCTATGGCCTTTTACAATGCCTTGCGTTGACTAACCCTTGCCCACCTTTCCAGCTTCCTCGTCTGTTCCTCTCTCCCAGGTTCACTCCCCACCCCCAGCCAACTAGCCTCCTTCCAACTCCTAATTTCCAGGGATGTTCTGATCGCAGGCCTTTATTCTTGCTCTGCTCTCTACCTGAAATGTTCTTCTCCCAAAAGTCTACATGTCTTACTCCCTTACTACTTTCAATCCCGCTCAACTTTCACTCATCTCTGAGGGTTTTCTCTAGATCACCTTATCCAAAATAGTCATTCCCCTGCCCCTCATCTTCCCCATCAGTGACTCATGTATTTATCTTCATAGCCTTCATCTCTAATTGCCACTGTTTTTTTTACATTTATTGGTTTATTGCTGTCCCTCCCCACTGAACATAAACTGCATAATGATAGAAACATCCTTTAAAA
The DNA here is from genome assembly GCA_963574355.1 of Loris lydekkerianus. Lineage (NCBI taxonomy): Eukaryota > Metazoa > Chordata > Mammalia > Primates > Lorisidae > Loris > Loris lydekkerianus. The sequence goes on from CAUYPK010137297.1 coordinate 69,351, forward strand.
GCACAGCTATACCCCCTAGGCAGCAGCACTGCCAGTCATGGACTAATTGCTAAATAAATATTTGTTGAATTGATAAATTAACAAGAAGCCACCACACACAACCAAAAGACACAGTTTTGGGAAGGCATTTCTTGCCTGCAGCTTGTCCATCCCTGACTTCTATAGCTAATCCATACACAAAAGCTAGGAGGAAGTATGTGGACCATATCAGAATAACAAAAAGGAAGAAAGACAATTCAAATAGATCAAACAAAAAAAAGCCAACTTGGATTAAAATCACTTTCCCTCCTCCTTTGTCCACAAACACCCCTATAGTTTGGCTGAGCCAAGTTACACATGTAAAATTCTGAACACATCACAAATATCCTTCCAGTTCCTGCCTGCTCCAGAGAGTTTCTGTTCCAGTTGAACAATTACACCCTCTAAAAATATACCCAATCATCTGGATGCAAATGTGATATTTTATTGGTAAGAAGATATTACTCAATTTAATAGAGCCTATTCCAGTTTTTCTATGATTATGGCATCTTGAAGGAAGCCATGCTGTTTTGGTGGGAAATTTAGCATCATATATGAATTTCTGTGGAAAGTGCATTGCTTTTGCCTGGAAGATGGCACTTGGTGGTGTGGGTCCCAAAGAAGTCTTCAGTCATGTACGAAAGATAATGCCCCGGGCTCTCCATCATAGTGGTGTTTCTCTCAGCATAAGTCAGCAACAACACATTAATAAATATCTGAGAGAGAAATAGGTATATTAGGGATATGGCATTTATAACTATATAATAAAGTACTCTGCATTGAAAATAATGCTGTGATATATGCCTGCTGACATAGAAAAATTATCATTATTTAGGAAACTATAATGTAAAGTGTGTGTAAATATATAAGAGCATAAAAAAGTACCTTGGTGGACTTTACTATATTGTTGTAAAGTGTGTGTGAATATGTAAGAGCATAGAAAAATGCCTTGGCGCCTGTAGCTCAGTGGCTAAGGCACCCGCCACATACACCGGAGCTGACAGGTTTGAACACTGCCCGGGCCTGCCAAACAAAGACAATTACACCAACAACAAAAAAAAATAGCCAGGAATTGTGGCATGCACCTGTAGTCCCAGCTACTTGGGAGACTGAGGTAAGAGAATCACTTGAGCCCAAGAGTTTGAGGTTGCCGTGAGCTGTGACAGTACAGCACTCTAGCAAGGGTGACATTAAAAAAAAAAAAAAAAAAAGTACCTTGGTGAATCTGGAAAATTTTTCTGTGACTTGGGGAGGGAAGTGAGTAATGGCTGTTACTTATTATTATTTTTACACATGTATATATTAGAATCCTCATGCTATAATGGGGCTTTATTTTTAAAATAAGTGATTATAATATTACAAAACTGGGGAGGAGAGAAAATAAAGTATGTGCCTTTCAATTTACATCCTACATTCTCGATGTGGGTAATATCTTCCCCAATGGGGTGAAAAATTGGTTCTTGGGGGAAGGGCACAATATCTTATTCTTTTTATGTATAAAGCATAACTGCATATACAGCACACAAAGAAATATGCATCATATAAGTTGTATGAACATTCATGGAAGGGTGATTAAGAAAAACATATCTTAAAAAACTCCTTACAAAAGTAATAATAAAAAAAAAAAGGATTGGGCAACCCCAAATCATTTCAATCCAAATATTATAATCTTATATTTGTGTGTCTTGTATGAGATTTTAAAATTCCTTCCCTTTCTTTTGCTCATAATTATTCCTTCTCCCTTCCAGTACATGCATGTTTAAATCCAATCACAGGTCCAAAAGAGAGGTCCCTCCATAAATTCATGAAGAGTTTCTGAAAGGAAGTAAAGGGGTAAGGTTTCAGGATAACTGCAGCAAAAATCTTCAGCTTAGGAGAGAGTTAAGTCCAACATCGGGTAAGCCACTTTACACATCTCAGAAGCAATCCTTAGAAATATTTCTGCTTTTTCTAATTGAGGTCAGACAATGGGAAGCTTTCCCTAATCCACAGACACAGCACTTTTTTTTTTTTTTTTTGGCATTTGTACAATGCCTTCCTGTAAGACCTTCTTTAAAAGCATCCTCTCAGTGATAAATGGGCAATAGAGACGGCAAGCCTTTTCTCTACTGACACTTTATTTCAGAAAGTCAAGATTATGATTAGAGAAGCGCAATATCAAAAACAAGGCCCAAATCAGTCCCCAGAGCAAGAGCAGCTGAAATTAGAATTATTACGAGAGTTTCCTCCCAGGAACAATTTGAAATCCATCAATAGGACAGAAGGGGATGATTCTAAAACATAAACAAAGAGAGAGAGAAATGACAGCTTCCACCTCCTGACATGAGGAAAGCAATTTCTCCAGGTTGTCATAAAACATCCTTTCAGTTACAAAAGCCAAGCAAGCTGGAGCTTTCTGGTCGCATGTCACGGAGCACCCACTCAGCCCCCAGACCACTGAGCTCTTGACTGAAAATTGGGTATTGTCAAAGTGCTAAGAAAACATTATTTATTTATTTATTTATTTATTTTTTGTTTGTTTGTTTGCCCATTGCCAGAAATCAGGTTAGTCTCATTAAAAACGACTCTGTCTGGGGATGCTTCCCACATCAGTGGCTGATGCAGTCAGAAATTTAAAGAGAAGCTGTAGGGGACAGCACAACGCAGCCCCAAAGATGCCGTGTGGAACCTGTGAACACGTTGTTACAAAGCAGAAGACGCTCTGGAGATGTGACCAGGGGGAAGGCCTTGGAGATGAGGATATTAGCCTGAATTATCCAGAGAAGTCAAATCCAGTCACAGACTCTTTCAAACACGGAACCTGTCCCCTGGCTATCCTTGGAGAAAGAGAGAGGAGATGAAAGCAGGGCCAAAGAACTGGAACATGAGAACCTGACCACCCATGGCTGGGAGTCCTTGTAAACCAAGGAGTGGCCTCCAGAAACTGGAGGAGTTAAGGAAAGAAATTCTTTTCAATAGCCTCCTGCAGGGAATGCCACCCTGCTGATACCTTGATTTCAGCTCCATGAGTCTCAAGTTAGACAGAATTACCAGGTAATAATGTGCTGTTTTATGCTACTAAGTTTGTAATACATAAATAGCACAATATACAATAGCACAAGGAAAATAATATGAAACCAAGGGTAGAATCCCAAGTACTCACTTTATTACCTCCAGTTCTAGTTCTTAGACATAATCCAAAATACTCTGAGTGCTGGTTGGAGAAGCCATTCCTCCCTCCACAGTCAGACCATGCCCTTGAAGGTCATACCATGGCACCAAAATTGTCAGTTCCCATCCCTACTGGGTGTCACTATTCTGGTCACAGACGCACCAGCACCAGCAGCTCTACTTAGCATTATGAAAGGTATCTATGTAACAAAACATCTGCATCCCCTTAGTATTTTGAAATAAAAAAATAAAAATAAGTATAAAATCAGTCAGTACCCCAAGCAATACTGAGGTAGGGCAGGAAAACCAGAGTCAGGAAGAAATATTTTTGAAGATCTTTGCTAATTTCTCCCTAGATTTTAAAAACATTAGTACTATAACATATTAGGCAACATTCTTCACTTTTATTGGCTCAATTGTGGCTTTGTTCAAAAAATCAAGGCCCTTCAAACAATGTGATTCCACCTAATTTTAAAATAACTGGGCAAACTGTAGACCCTGGCAATCAGCCCAGTCTGTTCTATTTAACTCTTTTTATATTCACCTGACAACTTAAACATGATAAATGGATGCCAGGAAGAAAAAGGAAAAAAGAGAAAGAGAGAAGCCTAACGGGTTCTTTTGGTATGGTGACCCTGATTAGAATTAGATATTTGATTATCAATGCATGGCTGTTTTAGTCTCAGCTCAATTACAGAGAAAGGCCCTCCCTGACCCCATATGGTCGTACTTCCTCGTTTCCATTTATTCATAACATTAGCACTATCTAAAATCGCATTTATATTTTGGCTCATATATCTGTGTTCTCCACTAAAATATAAAGTTTCTAAAATTGGAGATTTTTTTTAAAGATCTTATTCATGCTACATCCCCATTTAGTAAGAGAATGTTTGGAACATCATAGGCAGGCATAATTTTTAAAAGGATGGATGGATGGATGAATGGATGGGTAAAGAGATGGAACAGAGAAGAAAGAAGATATTCAATGCCCAGAAAGTGAGGAAGTCTTGAGAGAAATGGTGCCATTTCATAAATTTTTAACAGGCGGTCATTAATTAGACAGATGAAGAAAACAATCATTGAAGGTGAAATTCCACATGCCGCCCAAAACACAGAGGAGAATGACAAGTTCCTGGAGCACAGGGAGTGGCCTGAGAATAGTAGAATAAAAGGGAAAGACAGGGCAGAAGAAAAGCTGACATGGTTGCATTTTAAGAATCAAACAGCCTGTTCTAGAAAGTAAGAATAATTTAAAGAGAGAGAAGCAGCCCTTACTTCCGCAGATCTTCCATTCTTAGGTGAAACAATTAGAAGTGCCACGATGAACTCCAGTTCTACGTTTGACTCTGCTCAAACTCTGTGTGTGTAGAGTGGGGAGCTGTAATTTGACATCACATCTTCACTCCCCCATCACACCACCCAACCCATGGAAGAAATAGCTCATTGTTGTTGAGCTTGTCTGTGTGACTTGTTCGACCAATGAAAACAATGCAGACCTAATCTGTTCTATGGGTGTACCAAAGGTCACCATAAACAGGAAAATTAACAAACGTCACATTTTACATTATATTTTAATATTTTCCATATTTATATGTTAACAGTACATATTTTCTAATGAATGTTTTGCAAATCAAGATACTTCAGCTACAATTTCCCACTTTCCTATGTAAGTATGTATGCATGGTGACCTTTGCGATACCCTGTATATGTAAGAGAAAGGATTTAGGTATATGTGGTTTGACTTGGCCTCTTTCAATTGTGCCTCTGAGAAAGGCAGGCCCCAAGTGCTGTTGCTGCTTAGTTGAGATTCCAGAAGAGGAGGCATTTGAATTAGATCTGAACCTGACCATTGGTGTGAAGTTGCGCATAGCCACACAGCCAAAGACACTGACCTAAGTCAGCCATTGCATTCCGGCTGGAAGGCATTATCATGACAGTAAACCGCACCAATACAGCCCATGGGATGCCGGCTGCAGGAATCTCAGTCATGAACTGTAGCCGAAAGGGATGGCTGACCACCCATCAAAGTTCATTCTTCTCCTACCATATTGTAGAGATATCCCTGGGAAGCAGCTGCTGAAGAGAGACTGCACAATTCACTGCACCCCTGGGAGCCCCAGGATAAGTGGAATAACATTGGAAGTGATGTGTGTCCCTGGAAGTGGCCAAAGTGGTCCATGAAATTAAGAAATCATCTCCTTTCTTTCAACCAGGTGGACACTGATGACCAAGGCACTCTACAACAGCCCATAACATAAAGAAGTCTGGATGCCAAAATTATCACATGGGGGAAAGCCACTCCAGTTCAGAAACAAGCATGTTTGGACTAGTGCATGCACAGTTATGAAATTTCTGTGCTGTTATGCCACTAAAATTTAGCTTTCAGCAACTAGTAAAAACTACATATAACATGATCAACATGCAGGAACACTGTAGATACTACATACGTATCAGAAGACATGCACAGAATCAGAAAGTGTTTATGTTCACTTAAGAGAATGTCCTTTAGAAGAAAATGTTCTGCCCAAGAACCAAGTATTAGGCCTGGACTTTGGGTGAATAGAGGAAAATGAAAAACAAAATGTAGAAAGGAAACATATTTATATGGAGTAACAATAAATAAATTATTAGACAGGGTCTCACTCTGTCACCCAGGTTTGAGTACCAGTGGCAAGATTATAGCTCACTGTAACCTGGGACTCCCAGGCTCAATTGATCCTCCTGCCTCAGCCTCTCACAGTTCTGGGATTATAGCCCTGATGTATTTTTAAACATTTTTATTTATTTTATTTTATAGTATTTTATTTATATAAATTAAATACCACAAATTCACCCACTTAAACACTTAATGTGTACATTGGCATAATTGTATGACCATCACCACAAACTATATTTAGAACATACCCACCAACCCCAAAAGAAACCTTGGATTCATTAGTACTCACTCTTACACTCTTAGCCTCATGCAACCATTGATCTGT
>CAUYPK010137301.1:0-27283 GCA_963574355.1 Loris lydekkerianus
ATGGATTAATAAATTGTGGTATATGTACACCATGGAATATTATGCAGCCTTAAAGAAAGATGGAGACTTTACCTCTTTCATGTTTCAATGGATGGAGCTGGAACATATTCTTCTTAGTAAAGTATCTCAAGAATGGAAGAAAAAGTACCAAATGTACTCAGCCCTACTATGAAACTAATTTAGGGCTTTCACATGAAAGCTATAACCCAGTTATAACCTAAGAATAAGGGGAAGGGGAAAATGGAAGGGAAGGAGAGGGGAGGTGGGTAGAGGGAGGGGGATTGGTGGGATTATACCTGCAGTGCATCTTACAAGGGTATATGTGAAAGTTAGTAAATGTAGAATGTAAATGTCTTAGCACAATGACTAAGAAAATGCCAGGAAGGCTATGTTAACCAGTGTGATGCAAATGTGTCTAACAGTCTATGAAGCCAGTGTATGGTGTCCCATGATCATATCAATGTACACAGCTATGATTTAATTTAAAAAAAAAAAGAAGTTATCACAGTAAGACCAAGGGCAATGATGTAATGACATATCATAATTAGCTACCCCTTTAACAAAATTTTCTGTAATAAGTAATGATAAATATATGTCCATAGGAGAAAAAGCATAAATCAAATATAAACAAGTCAAATCTTAAAAAAATAATAATAACAAAATAAAATAAAGACATCTTATAGGTACTTTGCCATTCTGTAAGCATTTGCAAAACTGAAAATTTAATTATTGAGTTTATGACTATTCTCTCCACTACTAACCACACAAAGAAAAGTTTCCTGGCGCTAGAAACCATGTCTAATTAACCTAAAGGTTATTTAGACTTTAAGAAAAGAAGACTGAAAAGCAACTTAATGAGTCCAATTATTTCCTTCAAGCCCCCAAAGAGCATTAGCCACATGCTTCCCTCCGACACAAAGTAGATGGGCCTCTTCCTCAGCTTCTTAGAGTCTGTCCTCCAAGAAACTGAAGAGGAGTTTTTGGCTCAGGGGGAGTGATTTAATAGCTATAGTAATTGTTGTTGTTGTTGTTTTATATGACTTCTAAAAAGTAAAAAGGTTATGCAGAACTAGAATGATTTAATGCAAACAGGAGTCAAGAAGTCAAGGTTATATTGTAGTTGGTCATAGCATTACTTAATTGTATTTGTCACAGTAACTAGACTATGCTGCAGTAGCAACAACACAAAATGCTCAGTGGTTTACTATTTCTCAGGTACACTGTATGACCCATGTTGGTCGGTTAGGAGCAGAGACAGGGCTCTGCTCCTGTCTCCCTGGCAAATAGAGGTCCTCCTTTCTTGTAGCTGTCCATCTGTAACAAGTGACCTTCTCAGTTGTCATATTAGGGGATGAGAGATTGAAAATTGGAAATTGTCCATGGGCCTTTCACTCTGCAGTTGACGTGCATGTATTCACATTTTCCAGGCCAAAACTACTTATATGACCCTTGCCTTACTGCAAGCAGACTGAGAAATACAGAGCAATTAATGAAAAATTTAATGGGGAATACGCTCTCTGCCACAAATGTCACATATATCCTGCTTCTTGATATTTGGACTTAGATTGGCTCCCTACAGCTCCCAGCGTAGAGCTTTTCTGCTTTTTTTTGGAAGGGAATGCAAGTTACTCCCCTCTGCTATGCTTTGGATGGAGTCATAGAGGAACTACTGAGAAGCTATTGCTTATTTTTACAAGAAATAATATAAGTAATGAAATATTTATTCAGTTGAGAAAAGTTACTAAATAGTGGTCCTGGTACCTTTCATATCTATTTCTGCAATCATTTATTCCTTCTTGTGGATTATTTCCTAGAATTTAAAAACTGTATTAGGCTTGCTTTGGGTGGCTTAGGTGCAATTGTGCCTGGATTTGGGGGCTTCTTGAGTTCCTTTCCAAGTTCCCTAAGGAATTATGATTAGATGTTTCTTTAATTGCACAGTTGAAGACAATCTATAGCAAAGGATAAACTAGACAATTTCAAAAAGAGCATTACATTAGTTTGTCCAGAATGCTAAAGGCTGAGTTCTCAGGAAGCTATCTGCTTAATGAGGTGCTCTTAAGAGAAAATAAGAGCTCCTTTTCATAGTATCCCCATTTGGCAACACTTATTCTCAGCATCCAAGTTCCTCTGCAGAGAAGTAATTCCACCAACAGAAAACAAGTAAGCCAATTTGATGTTTTAAAGATGGCTTTCGAAATATTCTACCATTATAATGAACATGTTTCAGAACAGCTCCTATTAGAAGATCTTTATGGTAGATTTTCCATTATGAAAATGAGGCCTCAGATCTTTGTTACTAACAGAAGATTCTATATGGAAGAAAAAGTAGAGTTGACAAAAATTCAAATGACATTGGTCAGTTTTTAGAAGATTGAAGAAATATCAAATTTTCTTTACAAATTCACACTTAAAGTAAATAAAATCTATATTCACTGTGGAAAAGCAAGAAGTTTTTCAAAATTCTATGTCAATGTGCTAATGAATATTTTATTGTTGCATTTATTGAGCCCTGTAGGGACCAAATCTTTGATTACTGTAATTTGTTAAAAAATACTTTGAAACAATTCCACAAAGAAAAACACTTGTTTGATGAAATATTTTAAATGAATCAATCCATATCAACACTGAGAATATGCAAAAATCTATGTAAGCTATTCCACCAAAACCTTTTCCTTTTAAGTGAAAATCTGATGCCCTGAAAATTTTCAAAGCCACCCAGTTTGTATTGACAAATATTCAGAATGCTGGTTTTCATCCCTGGCTGCCCATTAAAATCACACAGGGAGTTTTTTTAAAATAGTGATAAACCTAAACCTCTTGAGTCTAAGAGTGAGGCCCACACACTGGGGCTGTCCACTTTTCCTCCTAGTAATCTTAATTTGCAATGAAGGCTGTAGAACACTTCCTTCTCTCTCCAGTTGGCAGCAATATTCAATTTTCCAAACCCCTTAGGAGAAGAGACACCAAGGGGGTTCAAGGTGGGGGGAGGAAAACCTGGTCTGCTGAGCCAGGAAGTCTGGAGGGCCCATAAGAATATGGGTATGTAGTAACCCAGGTAACCAATGACCAATAGGAAAGGACAACATTGCCTGGAAGGCAGAGCTGTCAATGAAAGACTTGCAGCCAACTTCCAATGGAGAGGGTATTTATACCCCTGCAGGCCTTTGGGTTGTCTTCTCTCTCACCTCTGCTCTTTCATGAGAGGGACCCACTTTCAACTCTCTTTGGAAGTACTCTAAACTTTCTCTTTGTTCTTCCTAAATAAAAATTCTCTTTGTTACACTAAAAGGTATGCAAGTTACCTATACTCTCTATTTATACTTCCTGTGCTGCTCCCATTTTATTCTCAGTTTCCATTTATTTTTATTTTCAATTACTGCCATGTCTTAACTGAACTTTCTAACTCAACCAAGTAATCGAACCAGGTCTTCCGACCTCCAATACCTTATTTTTACACCTTCTACCCTTTATAAAGTAGATGTGTACACATTGCCTCTTTTCTGTTCAAGAGTAAGTACCTGGAGGGCAGACTCCTGATAAGTTTTCATCTTCCCCCCCAACCCCCCTTAACCCCCCATCCCCACCCCCAAGTTTCCAGCCAGTACTGTCTACTGCCATTCTACTCCTCATGTGTAACTATACAGCTTTAAACTCTACTGGCATTCTGGATCGGCACCTGTGGCTCAAGCGGCTAAGGTGCCAGACACATACACCTGAGCTGACAGGTTCGAATCCAGCCCGGGGCCTGCCAAACACCAATGATGGCTGCAACCGAAAAATAGCCGGGCGTTGTGGCAGGGCGCCTGTAGTCCCAGCTACTTGGGAGGCGGAGGCAGGAGAATCACTTGAACCCAGGAGTTGGAGGTTGCTGTGAGCTATGATGTCATGGCACTCTTCCCAGGGCGAGAGCTTGAGGCTCTGTCTCAAAAAAGAAAAGAAAAAAACTCCACCGACATTCTTACATACCTCTACAGCAACTCCCAGACCTACACTTTCTCCTCCTCACAACTTCCCATGGCCATTTTCTACCCACCTATAGAATCCTCGCCTGTTAGCCTTTACTTCTTGATTCAGGAAAGCTTCTGCCAGCACCTGGGGCCCCAGACCCCAGACTCTAAGGGGGCGGTGCCACGGGAGGGGGTGATAACTATAAGACACCTTTTGTCATCTCACTTTAAAAATCCACAGCAGCACAAAGCCCAGGATTGGCTTGACTTTCTGATGTCAGGGAAGAAAAATGATAGAAGACCTGGCACGCGTCCTAAGTGATTTAGCAAGGAGTTTCCACTGCTGAAACAGTATCTTAAACGTTTTCCCCCCACCCTCTTTCCATTCATCCTGTTCTGTCATCACTAGCATCATCTTAACAAAGAATCTAGGGAAACTAGGGCAAGAAGAAGTACTAACAGAGAGGGAGAAAGAGGGGGTGGGCAGCAACATCCTGCTATCCAATACCCATAAAAATTTTGTTTTTAATTCCCTGGCTATCACAGATAGAGGCTGCTGCTAGCATTTAAGATAAGATTAGTTGGTGTTGTGCTATCAGCACCTCCACATTTTCCCTGCAGGGATTCCTTCTGACAGGCTGAAGCTGGAGGCATGTCTCAGGATTAACACGAGCTAATGATTATACACTAAAGCTTTGGAACTGTCAGACTAATAGGATTAAGCAATAGCAGATGCAGGTCCCCGTTCAGGTTAAAAATGCACTTTTTACATTACAAAGTCAGACAGATCCCTTTGAACATGCAATGAATATGGATGTTTTCAATTATCACAGTCTTCCAGGGCTATACGATATGGTAAATTAATCCCTTTAGAACATCGGAAACAGGACAAAATAGCCTTCTTGAAGCTGAAATCCCTCGTTTTAGATTTTCTTTCATGGGGATAAGCAGCGGTGCACCTCACATAATTAATCTTATTACAAACAGAGAGAAAGGGGACATTTAAAAAAAAAAAAAAAAGATGTGTAAAAATTGTTTAAATATTTGAGAAACTTAGGAAAAAGCACTTTGAAATCAACATCTCTTAATTAATTTTCAAACAGTCAAAAATACAAACATAAGGCATGACAAGCAAAAGTCTAGATGTGTTTGGGGATGGGTTTGTATTTCTCTATGCCTCTGGCTGTTAGTGCAACAAAGAGGAGGGGAAAAAATTAAGGTTGCTTTAAAAAGTAAACAAAATAATAACTGCCAGAAAAAAAAGCACCATTTCTAAGATATTTGAGTTGATCTAATCTTATGCTCCAGGCCCCGGGAAGAAAAATGAAGGAAAAGGGAATACAGGGTTATTTATATTTTTCTGCTACTTGAAAGGATCTCTGCTGCCCAGTAGATAAAACCATCCCTCAGAATATTTCATAAGTAAATCTCCATTATTGCAATTAGATGAGATTGGACATGGACATTAGTAGGAGATGAATCTCAAAGGTTTCTTGTATTTGATTTAGGGGAGAGGGTTGTACCAGGTAACAAGTAAGTATTTATTTAGAGGACTTCTCAGAAAAAGGTTTGTATATTCAGTACGGGAAAAGTATGATACTTTTGTGACAACCAGAATAAGTCTGGTTTACTATCATTGGTTTGATTCCTTTGAAAAATATAAAACAAATATCTTTACATATAGGGTGAACAACTGGTATTAACCCTCCTTAACAGGCTCTAGAATCTTATAGCCTAATATTGTGCCTTATTTCACAGTAGAGACAAAATACAGGGTGTCCCAAAGGTCACCCATAAAGTCACCATGCATAGGGAAAATGGGAAATTGTAGCTAAATGTATCTTTATTTACAAAATATTCCTTAAAAAATTTACAAAATATTTACAAAACATTCTCTATGTGTTGGTGACGTGTTTGTAAAATTTTGTAAGAAATATTTTGTAAATAAAGGTACATTTAACTAAAATTTTCCATTTCCCCTATGAATGGCAACTTTATGGGTAAATTTTAGGATACCCAATAAATCACATGAGAAGTTTCTCCAGCAAAGAGTGCCACATTTTAAAACATGCAAAATGAAAGAGAGAAAGAAATAAAGTTCATTTTACCTGATTCTTCATTTAGTCTATTGTTTGGTTTTTATTGTCTGACATGGTTTTTAATCTAGGAAACTACGTGGATACTTCCACTCACGGTTTGAATAAAATCTAAATGAAACAATTATGACAATAGAAGAAAAAATTATGTAACTGTAAACCATTCCCTCCAGTTTTAACATTGCTAGTAAATCAAAAACACCCATTTGGCCAAGTGAAAATGTAATTCCCTCAGTTTCCCCAATGATCCAGTACATCTGGATAGCCCTGGGGCAGGATTATCTTCAGTACATAGTACAAGTCCCTGCTCCAAAAACACTGTTTGTGTAAATTAAAATACCTAAACTAAAGATGCTAGCAAACTCTCACAAAGGATTCATTTTTAAAACTTTTGGTTGAAAAAGTCACTTCTTGACAGAATGAAATGAAAGAAATTGCTATTTAACTGGACTACTAGGAATTTCTTTTCTTTTCCTTCTGTCAGTTGCACAATAAATTTTAGAAGATATAAACTGATTTTTAGATAAAATCTGCTATCCTAGTAAAAGGCATCCAAAAAGCTGTTGTGTTAAATATGCATGTTCTTCTCCTTTCTTGGAAGAAAATAGCAATTGTTTATTTGTTCAAATGGACTTCATCTTCCATAGTCATCACGCATATTTCAATGACATACATTATGACAAGCACTGCTCAGTTTAATGTATGTATGAATCATCCAGGACTTTTGTTAGAGGGGAGCTACTAATGCAAAGTAGTTCTAGAGTCTGTGTCCAACTAGCTCCCAGATAACACAAATGCTGATGGTCTAGAAGACCACACTGAGTAGCAACAAGTCATCAGGACCCCAAAGCCACCTAATGAATGGCATTCAACTTGAGAAAATCAAGAATGCCAATTCCAGGCATTGCTTTTCTAACAAAGTATAATGTTATCAACTCAGGAATGAATTTGAGGATAGCCACAACACTCACTTCTTGGCCTTTTCCTACATATCAATTTCTTATCCATTTTGCCAGGTTTGTTTTTAATGGGTTTAGTTATTCATTCGCCAACCTTACTTTATGATAGATTTATCCTATGAGTAGGTACTAAACCATATCTTAATTAATCACAAGTCCATTACAATTTTTGCTATCCCACAACCATCGTTAAAACTGACAATATTATTCTATAATTTTCAGATGCTATTTATTAGAATAGTATCACATTTACAGGTATGTTGTATAACATGTTAATTGATCTGCAATACACACATTAAAATTTCCCATTAACTGATAGATTATTTTCAACAGAAAAACTATAAATTTGATATCAATACAAAATCATGTTTACTTTGAAATTTTTAAAGAAAAATCTTATTTTTTCTCCCAAATTCGGTATGTTTAACAATGCTTATTGAATATTATATGACTCTGCATCTATTCCTAGCACTGAGAAGAGGGTGAAGGAGTAAGCTTTAATACAACAATTGCAGCCTTCATTTTTGCTTTCAAATGGTTCACATATGAATAAGAAAAACAGATAAACAAATACACATTTACAAATCATTGTTACATTTACAATAGTAAAATTAAAACCAAAGTTTAATCTGGAACACAGACAGGTAAGTGAACAATTGTTGAATAGAGCTAGAGAAAGGTGTTGTAATGAAAACAAAATATGTGAAAAGTTTTGAAGGATGAATAGAAATCTAGGGAAAGGAAAACTGAAAATATTCTATTAGTACAGAAAAGAAAACACAGAAATACATTAAATAGAATTGCATAATGAGATCAGGGCACTTCCAGAGATATAAGTCTCCACCTTACAGCCCAGCACGAAATCTCTACTGCAACACAGCTATTTCCAAATGATTAAGGGAAACATCTTCATTTGGTCCACCTGGTTCCCTAAGGAAAGGAAGATGACTAGAAATAGGACTCCTTGTTCTCTTGGCTTCCCTATGAGTCTCTTTTTATTTTATGTATTTATTTGTTTGTTTGTTCATTTATTTATTTATTTTGGAGACGGAGTTTACTCTATTGCCTGGTAGAGAATGCCATGGTGTGGTCATAGCTCACAGCAACCTCAAACTCTTAGGCTCAAGTGATCCTCTTGCCTCAGCCTCCTGAGTAGCTGAGACTACAAGCACCCACCACAATGCCAGGCTAAGAGGCTCTGTTTAAAGCACTGATTTTGTACAACTTTTAGATCAGAGAATTTTGAAATCAGTTTGTGAATTCTCAGAAGCTCAAAAAGACAGAGCCCTGCTGAAACATGGCACATTGGAAACTCGCAGGACACATGCTTTCTATACCAAAGCCTGTGTTCATACACAGGATGAGTAGAGGTTGAGTCCTTCACCCATGATCTCTTCCTTCTGTCTTGAACTTTGGACTATGTGGCAAACAGCAATAATATTGATTATAGTGGTTTAATTCTATGCCTAAAGGAACTCAAAAGTGACTAAAAATTCATTGATCAGCCACTCATCATGTTTTTAATCACACTTCTCAGTAGTGTGAGGATGTATAGCAGTAACAACAACAAAAAAAGTGCTGCCTTCCAAAGAAATACAGATTAACTGCAAAGCTAAGACATGAATATACAAAAGAGGATTCTTGATAACAGATTTGACCATTATAATTTAGAAGGATTAAACACAAGAAATTAATTCCACAGTTGAAAATCTTTGCCTACTTTACACTAACATCAGCACAAAGTTTAATAAAAATTCAGAAATAAGTTATTACATTTTTTATAATAGGCATGCTTTGGGCATAATAACAGTCACCAAACAGTGAAAAGAAAGGTTATGTCACAAAGAGAATTATTAGAATCCTTGATGTATATTCAGGCACGCAATTAGAAGAAGAGCTACACTCCATGACTTGAAACTCGGCAGTTAAAGTAGAACTTCTGTCATAGCCACTTACAATATATGCATTTTTTAAACAAAGTTTCATTATTAACCAGTGTGTCATATTCCATTTCCCTAATTGCCATCCCATTCTACTTTCACGCTTTTTGTTAGAGTCTGCTTTGGCTGTTGTCTTTGAACTATGTGCCTTTCAAGAATGAGTTTTATGAAGCTAGAAATTACTCAGTCCTTGGTGATTTAAACCCTGTGAACCCTATCTTTTCTAGTACCTAATCACCCTTAGGTGGCTGCCAGACACTTATTTCTGATTGGAGATGTTCATTAAAGAAGTGATTAGAAAGCATGGTTGATGCTAATTGTTGAAGGCCCAGGGAAGGGATGTTAAACATATCTACTCTGAAGCTTTAGTCAATTGTTAGTAATGTATTAAATGATGCCCTGGTGTCTTGAACTAGTTAATGGTATTAAGATTATAAGTAGAGTGACTCTGGGGAGAAACTAACTCAATATTATTTTTCCACAGGGCTCAAAACCTTTACACAAAAGCCAGCCAAATGTTCCTAATTCTAGAGAACATGTTATTTTAGCCTTCGTGATGATGACTCAACCCTGAGCCTTCCTGCTATGTAGGATTCCAATAGAGATGACATTTTGCAATCCACAGCAGCAACATGTCCCCAGTCTGGAGGCGAACCGAGAAATAGTTCACTTCAAATGGGCCTCTAAACAGCTGTCAGGTCAGAATAACTTTAAATCATTACCTGTCTAAGCCATGTTGAGACAGTGACTTGTAAGTGGTGAAAATCTCTGTATCATCTTACTAATCTCACTGGCCAGCCATGGCTATGTCAGCAACCAACATTCCCTCTTAGCAAGCAGGCAAAAATAATACACTGCTTATTATTGGGAAGTTAAGGGAGAGAAGTTGAGAGGTTGAAAAGTTCAGGAAGTGAGGAAGTTGAAAATAGGCCTCCTTAGATCTTTGTCCTCCAGAATGATTCATGATAGTTTTTAAATTCCATTGTGCCACAAAAAAATTCCCTCCAACTTCTGATCTGCTAATGTGTAAAAGTGCAGGCCTTCCCCACAAACACCTATATGCTGCCTCCTCTAGTCACCACTCTAGAGCTCGGTCCCAATTTCCTGACCAATTAGCAGCTCAAGAGTCTAAAATTAAAGAAATAGGGAGCAGCTGTAAGTCTCTGAAGATGATTATTTATAAACCCTTCAAATCTAGACTAAATAGCTTCCCTATAGTTTTTGCTTGATTGATTAACTCCAACTGGTTTATCACTAAACCGTTCATTCATTTTAACAATCCACTAAAGCCTCAGCTAAAATGCATTTCATGTCCCCTTCTTGGGCTTTAATAATTAGCTGTGTCTACCATGTCTTTTAATCTCTTAATGAGTGCCTCCAATCTTTAATAATTTAAAAGGATATCAAGCCAAGTATCAATTAAAGAAAACTGTTCTAGGCAGCATAAACAATAAGTGTTAAGTTAGTAGAGAAAATCGCATAGAGCCCTGTTGCTTTCTATTACTCAAGAGCACTTGAAAACTATGGGATTATTTCAAAACATTACATTTCATTGCTATTTGTTTTACTTAGCTTGCAGGCAAAATTAAATATAAAAAATAAGCATGAAGCATTTTGTACAGATTCAGAAGAAAATCATGCATGGCAATATCCAGCATAACTCTTATTTCCGAATATATTATGCCTTGTTCAACTCATCCCCACTGCCCAAGAATACAAGCTGGCTTCAGTTACAATTTAACTAACTGCTAGTTTGGGGGTCCTTCAAATTTTTTGACCCATCTTGAAACTCTTGATTGTTCCAAAATATCTAACTCGTGGAACTGTTTCATACTACAACAGAAAACATGGCCTCTGAGCCAGCTCCAAGAGCTAAAGAACCACCCAGTGGAGCATAGCCCAAATTATTAACCAAATAATTAGATTATTGTTACCTTAAGCATTTAAGTTTTGAGGTAACCTATTATCCAGCCAAAGCTAGTTGATATAATGCCCAAAATGTTACTACTTGGCCTTCTGGAAATTTCTGCATAAAACAAGGCCCCAAACCAACCAGCACCTATGAAATAAAAAAAGTATTCAAAGCTAGACCTAAAATTCCCAAGTTATTTTTTTCTGAGGGGGACATTAGATCATGGCCTTGAACAATTTTTCAACTACTTCCAATTGTGATTATCATAGACATCTCGGTATGTCCCATGATATTATATTTACAATAGTGATCCTTACTGTTACAATGTCTGAAATCTTAACATGTTCCCACACATCAAATTTCCTCCATTAGTTGACAAGTAGATGCATTCACCATCATTATCAATAATGTTAATACCCCACATACATTTGGATATTTCAATAGCAGTCAGAAGACCCTTCTGGAACTTTCAAAGCAACAGCATTTCCAGTGTTATTCAGGTATACATTCAGATCACACCATCAATGTCTTCATAAGCAACCAATTCATGAGCTAATAATAGGAGTAACTCATATGTTTCTTCCCTAATACATATACCTCCACAAATAACTACCCACGGAATTGTGACACTTTCTGATGACACCATGAGATATGGTTCAACATGCTCTGGGTGCAGCCACGCCACTGACGTCACATGGCTTTGCTTGCTGGTAGAGATAACAATGTTGAGATGTCAGGCCTGATGTCTGTATCATAATCTGTTTAAGCAATGATACCCTCGGGCTTGGGTTAGAAAAGGAGACCTTTGGAAAAGGTTGGAAAGGTGGGAAAAAATAAAAACCTGTTTCTTTGTTTTCACCAGCACTGTGAGTCCAGTGGAAGAAAAATCTGTCTGTTTCCCTTATCTCTGAATCCGCAGCCATGGGGGCAGCTCTGCCACCACAGCCCCAAGGGCTCCTCTTTCTGTATCGTCTCTCTTATCTGCATATCGTGTAATGACGTCTAAAAGACTAATTCAGATAAAATATACCTTGAATTTTTATTTTCTGCTGTAAGCCGCTTAGAATACAAATTTCCAAAACTCTCAAGAATCCTTAAGCATTGTTTTGCTTAAAAGGCTAGTGACTATTTAGGGAACCCAAAATAACAATTTCTTTTGAATATAGATATTAAATGGCATGATCAAAATTTGTTTTGATTCCTCATTACATTTTCTAAGAAATAAATAGCAATTTTCTATTTGTTTAGAAAATTAGCACCTCCTAATAACTTATTTTTTTTTCTAAAACAGAATTAGTCCTTATGATAGTTTCACAAGAGAATAAAAAACAGGCATTGTTAATCTCATTATAAGGTTAAAAACATAGAAGAATGCATGTGGCTATGTGTAAATTAGGTGAGCTAGAATGCAGATTCGTTCTGAAATTTGCTCTTACAATAATCATTAGCTATTCGATAAGTCAAATTAAGACACAGGAAATGTCAAAATTACTGCTTTGAAATTTAATGTATGCCTACGTTTGAAACAGAAAAAAGAATCAGATATCCTCAAAATTGCATGTTTATTCTTTTCTCAGTTTTATAAAAATGGGTTGACTTTTATATTAAAAAAACTATAATATTCATTGAATACTTCTTAGGACGTAGCCAAGCCCTGTGTTATGCACATCAAGCACATTTACTCTTTTTGTTTTTATAACAACTCAGTGATATAATCACCATTAATTCCATTTTCTAGGCAAAATAATAATGATAATAATATTAATAATAGCACAAGGCTTGCTCACTGACTGCCGTAGTCAGATCTGTGACTCTAAACAGGTCTTTTTAAACACTGAGCACATAAAAATGTTAGAGTTTTTGAAAGTAGAAAATATAATTATGAATGATCTTTTTCCTCTAATGTTTATACACTATTTTTTAAAAAGAGTAATTTCTAAAATTAGGCTTTGTAATATCTATGGAATAAAATACATTGATTTCCTTTTCTCCATAAACCCTCTGGCTATGTTGGGATTGATAATATTGTAACTTTCATAGTATTCCATCACAAACTACTCATTGGCCCAGGATAACTGGGGAATGGATAAGTTATAGTTTGACTCTAAACTCAAGACGTCTATTCTAGATCTCTGTGAAAGAAAGGGGGGCACTGTCACATCTTGCCCCTCAGCCCTCTATGTTTTCCTGGAGTCTGTATTCCCATATCATTGGCTAAGGTATAAAAACTCTTTTGTTTCTCAGCTTCACTGAGGTATAATCAACAAATAAAATTGTACATGTTTAAGTGTACAATGCGATGTTTTCATAGATTTATATAAAAGTCTAAAAATTAAGTTTGAAAACTCATCCTAGAAAAAGTGCTACATACCTTATTGCTGAATATCACTATAGTCACCTCGAAGTACTCCCCTTGTGAAGCTATCCACCAATGCTAGCACCTGGTCCACCCTTCAGAACAATTTTGGAACTCTTTTTCTGAAATAGCCATCAGAACTGCCTTTATATCACCCCCGTGTCCTGAATGTCATCAAAATGTCTTCCTTTCAGTATTTCCTTTATCTTTGAGTAAAGAAAAAAGTTATCAGGGGCCAGAGAATGTGAGCATGGAGGGTATTTCAATATAGTTATTTGTGTACTGGCTAAAAACTCCCTCATAGACAGTGCCATGTCAGCTGGTGTATTTTTGTGATTCAAGAGCCAGGAGTTATTGGTGAAAGGTTTAGGGTTTTGCCTATCTTTTTCACACAAACTTTCCAGTATTTTCAAATAATAAACTTGGTTAACTGTATGTCCAGTGGTACAGATTCATAATGAACCCTCTGATAACAAAAAAGTTAGCAACATTATTTTGACTCATGATTTGGACTGACAGAACTTTTCTGATCATGGAGAATTTGGCTGACTCCCATTGTGTACTTTAATACTGAGTTTCAGGGTCATATTGATACACCCATGTTTTATTAACAGTGATAAGATGGCCCAAAATGCCATCTTGCCTTTTCTAAAGGTCTTAGCAATTTTTATTCTCCTTTGCTTTAGTTCTTCAGCAAGCTCCTTTGGAATCATTCTTCTATACAATTTTCTCATGCCAAGATTTTCAGTTAAGATTTTTGTTACTGTTTCTCTACTGATGTTAACTTTCTCTGCTGTGCTTCTCATCTCATCAGCCAACGATTTTTGATGTACAATTCAACAAAGTTTTGCAATGTTTTTATCAATTCTGCTTATTTCTAATTGCCCTGACCTCTTTTCATTAGTGACATTTTCTCTGCCTTCAGAAAAATGTTAATCCATTTGTACATTTCCATTTTCTTCATGGCATTATCTCCATCAACTTGGACTAACATGTCCATAATTTTACTTTCACTCTTGCCAAGTTTAATAAGAAATTGAATGTTTGTTCATTGCTCTAATTCAAATTCTGACATTCTCACAAAAGCACAAAAAACACACAACTACAAAAATGAATGCCACTCAGCAAGACACTGCCAGATAATCATAGCTGTGGGATACTGATATACTAAGGTTATGAATCCTTATCAAGATGTTTATACAGTACTGCCAATATAAGTGCATAGTGGAAAGTTCATGAACTTAATTGTTAGATCTTGTACATTGCAAAATGATTATCACTATCAAGCTAATTAACATATATACTACTTAATACAGTTACCACTTTTTGTGGCAAAACCATTTAAGATCATCTCTCTTACCAAATTTCAATTATATAATACAGTATTATAAACCACAGTCACCATGCTATATATTAGATCTCCAGAGTCTATTCATTTTACATAACTGCAACTTTGAACCCGTTGGCCAACATCTCCCACCGACTTAATCCTTGGGAACCACCATTCTAGTCTCTACTTTTGTGTGCTATACTCTTTTAGAATCAACATAAAAATGAACTCATATGCCCTGTTTGCATTAATGTACACAGCTAAGATTTAATTTAAAAAAAAAATGACTCATATGGTATTTGTCTTTCTGTGCCTGACTTACCGTATATACTCGAGAATAAGCCGAGTTTTTTGGGCACAAAATTTCTGCCGAAAAACCCGAACTCGGCACAAATTTTGTGCCAAAAAAACTTGGCTTATACTCGAGTATATATGGTATGTCATTTAACATAATGTCCTTCAAGTTCTTCCACACTGTCATGAATGACAGGATTGTCTTCTTTTTTTGAGGATGAATAATATTTCATTGTATATTTACCACATTTTTTCCCATTCATCTGTTGACAAATAAGTTGAATTAAATCTTTAATCCATTTTGAATTGATTTTTTGTATATGGTATGAAACAAGGGTTCAAGTTCTTCTGCATCTGAATATTCAGATACAGATACAGATATTTATTCTTCTGCATCTGAATATTCAGTTTACTCAGCACCATTTATTGAAGAAACAGACTATCCTTTGCCTATAGTATATGCTTGACACCTTTATCAAAGATCAATTGATCATAAATGCATGGATTTTTTTTTCTGGGCTCTCTATTCTGTTTCATTGGTCTCTATGTCTGTTTTTGTGCTGGTACCGTATTATTTTTAAGATTTTAAACTTTGCATATATTTTAAAATCAGGTAGTGTGATGAATCCATATCTGTTCTTTTTTTCAAGATTGCTTCATATCTTTGGAGTCTTTTTGGTTCCAAGAAAATTTAGTACTTTTTTTCTATTTCTGTGAAAAATGTCATTGGAATTTGATATAGATTATATTAAATCTATACATTGTTTTGTATAGTATGGTCATTTTCACCATATTGATTCTTCTAATTCTTGAATATGTTATCTTTACATATATTTATATATTCATCAATTTCTTTCATCAATGTTTTATGTTTTTCATTGTACATATTTTTTATCTGCTTGTTTAAACTTATTCCTAAATATGTATTATAAAATGGTCAAACAACCAAGAACACAAATGGAGTACATGATATAAGAAGTGTCTTTATTCTTCACCTTATATAACCATTACACTACTGATTTTACAGCTGCTTATACTGACATATAGAGAAGGTTTTCCAAAAGTCCTTTTGAGAAGAATATTCTCGACACATTGATTATGTGCTAATTACAGAGGTAATCATGTATCATTATAATAAAGAGATATTATGGTTACCACCTAAGATGAATGATAAAATTTGGCTGCATCAAAAGTGGAACAATCAGACATTATAAGCCCCTAGTTATGAAGTAGCAAAAAAAAAAAAAAAAAAAAAAAAAAAGAAGAAGAATAAGAAGGAAAAAAAGAAAGGGGAAAAAATGAAAAGAAAACTGAAGGAAGCTAAAGATTGTTCTTACTAAAAACATTTATATAAATCTAAACAAGTGGAAACAAACAAGTAAAGTATGTGGAAAAACTCTACAAAGCAACTTATCTGGGCTACTTAATAAAAGTTAATGTTATAAAAAACAAAAAATTAAAAACTGGAGTGATGTTTCAGATTAAAATAGACTAAAAGTAAATAATAACCAATTCAAAGGGTAAATATTGATTAGCTTCTGAGTAACAAATAATACCTATAAATAACATTTTTCTTCAGACAAATAAAAATTATGCAAGATTGTATACTCAATGGTATTATAAAATTTATAATTTTTATATTTTAAAATTATATTTTTACTAATAAATGTCTTTATCCTTAATATATGTATACATATATATGTGCATCCTATACTACTGATAAAGGTCTAATAACCAGAATCTACAAAGAACTTAAGCAATTCAACAAGAAACAAACAAACAACCCCATTAAAAAGAGGGCAAAAGACATGAACAGAAACTTTTCAAATGAATATAGACTTATGGCCAAGAAACCCATGAGAAAATGTTCAATGTCTCTAATCATTAGGGAAATGCAAATCAAAGACACAATGAGATATCTAACTCCAATGAGAACTGCTTGTATTAAAAAGTCCCCCCAAAACAGATCTGGCATGTATCAGAAGAGAAAGAAAATCTTATACACTGTTGGTGGGACTGCAAGTTAGTGCATCCTTCATGGAAAATGGTAAGGAGATAGCTCAAAGAACTTAAAGTAGACCTACCATTTGTTCCAGCAATCCCACTGCTCAGTATATATCCAAAGGAAAAAGGTCATTTTATAAAAAGGACACCTGCACTCAATGTTTATAGCAGCCTGATTCACAATTGCAAAGATATGGAAATAATCCAAGTGCCCATCAATACATGAATAGATTAATAAAATATGGTATATGCATTGGAGTGTTACTCAGACATAAAAAGTCCATCTAATATCTTTTGTGACAACCAGGATGGAACTGGAAACCATTCTTCTAAGTGAAACATCACAAGAATGAAATAACAAGCACATTTACTCAGTACTAAACTGAAACTGATCAATTAACATTTAAGTACACATATAGAAGTGAATCTTAGTGAAAACCAAGCTGGGGGTATACCTATGGGTACAATGTATAGTATTTGGGTGAAGGTCACACATAACTTTAACTTAATCTGTACAAAAACAAAGTATGTAAACAAAACATATGTACCCTCTAATATTCTAAGTTTTTAAAAATCTATTTTAAAAAGGGATTTCTAGAAGTGGTAATTGTGTATCTTTAGAACCATTATTCAGCCTACCACAAACAACATTGTGGTTTTGGGAAGCTGGAGTAAAAAAACAAGAGAGGGGCAAGGGACTTGAGAGAGTATGTGAGGGAGTGGTTATGTGATAAACTATTGAAGTAAAACTGATAAGGAGGAAAGTGATAGCAAGAAGATGGAAAGGATGTGAAAGCTCAGTGTAGGTCCATTTAGATTGCAAGATGTGGGCTATCAATAGATTATTGTAGCTAAGTGGAAAATAGGAAGTGTGGATAGAGAATGAGATGACCAAAAACGATGTTATAGAAGGTTGAGAATGATCTTTGCAGATGTCAAGGAGCTAAAATCATTTGGGTTGATTAGAAAAATCAACAAGATTTATGAGAAGGGTAGTGTTGAGGAGACATGGTGAACCAGAGGCTAAAATTTTTCACAAAAAAAATAATGTATTTCTCTTTGTAAGTACAGCACATGGACTAGACAGAGTAATATATTTTAAGTTACTTTTAAGCTCAGGGGGCTTAGACTTATTCTTGTTCATCTGTCTCACATCACAGATGAGTTCTATTAAAATTAAAGTACCTCCACTGGTAGTCATGTTTTACATTTTAATACCATTACATTACATATAAAATTGAATCTACTGTAAGCCTTAGACCTGCTCCAGAATAATTTATATTGAAAATATCAAAGGGGTAATAGACAACATTGGCAACATTTATGATGGACTATTATCTGTACACAATAGCCCTTGAAATGGGATCCACAGACCAGTAGCATCAGTGTCACCTAGGAACTTGACAACATGCTAGCAATGCATGGTCTCAGGCTCTACCCAGATCTCTAAATGAAAATCTCCACATTAACAAGATTCCTAGGCATTGTACATGCAAGACTGAGAAACATTAGTTTAGACCAGTGATTTTCAACCAGTGTCCTGCAGCACACTGGTGTGCCATGAGAGGATTTTAGATGTGCTACAAAAATTGTTAAAGATCATTAATTAAATTATTTTTTTAAAAGTTCAAAGCACAGTAAGTATATATTTTTTACTTACTCTTTTTTTTTATCAACATAATTTAAGTGTATTGCAGAAGTTTAACTATAGGTTTAAGTGTGCCATGAGATAAAAAATGTTGACGAACACTGGTCTAGACAATAGACTGAGGAACACAGTGGCAAGGAGGATCCACAATAATTTGAGCCAAATCTATGGAAGGAAGGGTTGAAAATGCTAGGGTCTTTTTTTTTTTTTTTTTCCCTCTCCCTCATTGCAACCAATAAAAATGATATGATTTAAATAATTGTGGGGCACTGAAGCATATGAGTTTAATATTTGCTTTAAGGCTAGTTTCAAGTTAAAACTAGAGCTCAAATATCAACTAATTAAGGAGTTTTAATGTGAAAGACTGAACAATCCTCCTGCAGGTGCCTGACTCTGTTGTCTGCCTGAGCGTTCTGAGGATCTGTTAAAATGATGGACATCTCCCACAAGCACATGCACCACACATCTAGGAAGGGACATATTCTTTCTCACACAAGTCATTGTTTTTCTAGTTTTATAATTTATTCATCTCTAGATGAACTTGGGCATCTGCTGTTTATTTCTTGTTGCATGGCTCCGTTAGGTTTACAAGTCTTTAAATGTATATTCTGGAAGAATAAAAAGCATGCAAAGCTGAGAAAAATGTTAGTGTGTTGCAAAGTTATAGACGGCATTTATCAACTAAGGTATTAGTGGTGGTATGTGAAAGAAATATTATAAGAACTTCACATATTTTTTAAGAACATTTGCAAATAGGAAATAATTGTATAAGTCACTGAAACTGGAGCTCCTATGTGGCTTATAGTCCTAAGATATTTTACTTATATATTGATAAGCACAGATATTTATCCCAAAATTGAAGACTTGGCTTTCTTTCCTCCACCATTCTGAACTACTCTATGATAAGTCTAATATGAAAGTGAGAAAAAAATTTCTATATAATTTGTGTTTTAATGTAGTCATCATAAAATTTAAGAGCATGTGTTTCAATAATACTGGCAAAGAACTTTTAAATTACAGAAGAAAAGCAAAAAATTACTCACATAAATTCACTCCTTTAGTGTTTATTCACTAACATGAATATCACAAACTATTCTACATGTATTTGAGACAGTTTATTTATTGTTTAAATCTAGTCTATTATCAAAACTTCTATGATGTGATGATAAATGGTACATGTATAGAAATATCATTAAAGATGGAACAGAATATCAAAGTATCAAAAATCTTGGAGAGAAGTTGGAAAGTAGGTATGCTAAAAATATAAATTTATTCAATTATTCAAAGGGAGAATTAAATCTCATTTAAGGGCCTTCTGACAACTGAAATGTAATGGGAAACACAATAAATTAAATAGGTATTTGTTTAATTGTCATATCTAATCAATAGCTGCCTAAATCTTCTTAATTTATTTTATAAGTCTATGCAAAAATAATCCATTATTTTTAATAATGTCTCTTACAAGAATAAAAAGAATTTTAAAAATTTTTCTTGAGATAGGTGCATTGGCTCATGCCTATAATCCTCGCATTCTGGAAAGCCATTGTGGGTGGATAACCTGAGATCAAGAGTTTGAGACCATCATAAGCAAGAGGGAGACCCCCATCTCTACTAAACATAGAAAAACTAGCCAGGTGTTTGGGCGGGTGCCTATAGTCCCAGCTACTTGAGAGGCTGAGGCAGGAGGATCACTTTAAGCCCAAGAGTTTGAGGTTGCTGTGAGCTGTGATGCCACAGCACTCTACCCAGGACAACAGAGTGAGACTCTGTCCCAAAACAAACAAATAAAAAAAACAAACAAAAAAAACCTCTTTTCTCAGAGACTGGTGGCAGGATGGTCCATAGGATGACTGGTAGGATTTTGTGACAATTCTGTGTATCATTAAAAGCCATCAATAATCCCTAGAGTTTAGTATGCTTCTGAGGATTCTTAGAATTTAGTGATGTAGTAGGTAACATGACTATCTCAGTGTATAAAACAGAGGACAAGAATGAGAATGGGGTGTGCTTTGAATCACTTTGTCTTAAATATGGCCAAATTTGACCTCTTACAGAACAGAGGTTTTTAAAATATTTTCACTTATACATATTCTTTCTTGAAATCTTTTCAAAGCTATTGAATAATATTACTTAACACTTATAAAATGTTCATCAAGTATTTCATATTGAAGAAACAGGTGAAAATGTTTGGGAAGAAATCTGTATCATTTTTATGATTGGTTTAAGGTCTTTTATATTTCATTCTAAGCAGTTTTAGATTTATTAAAATTAGCCAATAAAAATCTATAAATCATAGAACCTGTACTCAATCCCACCACTATTCAAAAATTACTGAAAACATAAAATAATTTAAGCAACATATATATAATAATTTCTGGTACATAGTTAATTGGGTCATTGGTACTTTTAAATTTATTTAAGCCCAAGTGCCCATCGACCCATGAATGGATTAATAAATTATGGTATATGTATACCATGGAATACTATGCAGCATTCAAAAAAGATGGAGACTTTACCTCTTTTATGTTTACATGGATGAAGATGGAACATATTCTTCTTAGAAAAGTATCTCAGAAATGGAAAAAAAAATATCCAGTGTGTTCAATACTACTATGAAACCAATTTATAATCACATGAGAGATGAATCACAACTATAGTACAGGATGAAGGAGGGAAGAGGAGAAGGATGGGAAGGGAGAGGGGTGGTTCGATGGAGGGAGCGTTAATGGTGGGGCCACACCTATGGAAATATTGCAAGGGTACAAGTCAAATCTATCAAGTATTGAACACAAATGTCTTAACACTGTGATTAAGTAAATGAGGTGAAAGCTATGTTAATTAGTAGGCTATAAGCACTCCAATTAGTAAAAATAATCAACACATTGAATCCCACAAAGGCATAAATGTATTCACAATCTATGTATTTATAACTTAATAAAAATAAATAAATAAATGCATTTAAATAGATTTGCCATTTCAAAATGAATTTATTTTCATAATCATAGCACCAATGGCTCATCAATCTTTTCAGCCAACTAAAAAACTATTGTCCTTCACCTTAACATCTTTCTTAGGAAGATGTGTTTATCTTACCCTGTACTTCCTTTCCAATTCTGCTCAGAGCTAGCTCATATCCACTTCACAAAAAAAATCTTAGCTAATGTTAGAGTAACCATCCAACGGGAGATTCCAGTTATAGCTAGGCTTAATTCCACTTCTTATTTTAAAAAATAATAGATGGTGTTTTAAAAAACAATGAAGAAGCCTGGGTGTGGTTGCTCACACTTGTAATCCCAGTACTTTGTGAGGCTGAGGTGGAAGGATTGCTTGAGGGCAGGAATTCAAGATTAGCCTGGGCAACATAGCAAGACCCAGTCTCTACAAAAAAATAGAAAAATTAGTGGAGTATGGTGGTCTGTGCCTATAGTCCCAGCTACTTGGAAGGCTGAATAACTCAACAATAATAATAATAACAAGGAAAATATCTAATGAAATATCTATTATATAAATTCACTCAGGCTGTTAGTACTTCAAATATTGGAAAATGTGTGAGTTTAGGGAGACATTTATATTCCCATGGGTCCATACAGCACCAGTTGATAAGTCACAGAGAGCACGGAGACCAGAGGAAGCAGCTTATCTGCCTCTTAGTCATGGCAAAGAATGACGCCTTCCATCTTAGACAGAGAGGGACCATGAGTCCTCCTGTCTCTTAGCTTCTCTGGTGAGACAGATCAGCAGGTGTTCTTGGAACGACAAGTGCACAGAAGCCAGTTGTGCTGTCCACAAAATCTGAGAGCTGTGGGCCCAGACCTCTGTTGCCAGCCACTATTCTAGAGGGGAACAGGATCCTGGAGGTCTGTTCTCTGCCTGTCTCCCTTTCTCTCCCTGTAATTCACCATGGAGGATGCTCACAATCACCCCGCGAATTGTTAATTGGATAGAAGATGAGAAGGGAGGATTGCAACAACTATAAAGGGATGACTGGCTCCCCACAATCACCTTTCAGCCATTGCCTTCAAAACAACCTTCCTGAGAAGAAGAGTCTGCTCTCTAATTTCCCCACAATTGATACAGGTTTGAAGTTATAAGTTCCTAATTTTTGGTCTTTTCTGCAAGACTCCCATTCATGCAAAAATATTCAATAGTCCATATCACTAGAGTGCTTGAAATGAATTAAATCACCCCTCAATTGTAGATCACAGGGTACAGTCAGGGAGGGAATCAGAGAATCTAAGAACTAGACTCCAGACCCTGCTGCTCTTAAAAGCAAACCGAAAAAATGTCCACAGTGTCATACCCTCCTATGGATTCTGATTGAACATAAACAAATTGGAGATGCATCACCTTAAAAAAAACCTCCAGACAAGTGACTGTTTATTTCTTAGATTAATCTGATTGATTACACTGATCTCATTATAGAAACAGGAAACTAACGATCTCATCCAAAAATCCACCCTGACTTTCCAAACAGTCACACATGGTAATACCAGAAAGGCAGGAAGATAAGGATCACAGTTGCCTTCAAAGCTTTGAGAAATCTGTGGAAATTCATAACCACAGTTCCCAGATAGTATTTTTAACCTGATTCTGAAAACTTTAAATCATTCTTATTCAGAATTGGTGTGGGAATAAAAACACTTCTAAACTTGGAAAAGTTTTTTTTTTTATTTAAATAATCCAACTTTCTCCCCACTTGGAAGGGCCTAATTTACATAAATCCCCTCACCCCTACCTTACCTCTGACAGTGGAATCCTAAACAAAGCAATCAGGATGGCAGGTGAGTCAGATTTGCTTATTGTATTGTACAAGCACGCATGTTAAAGAATGGTACTAGCTATCTCCCTTGTTATTTATTGGTGTCAAGATGTACAATTTAAAAATTCTGCTCTTTAATTTTTTTCTTCTCCTATGACAGGCATTTGCTTCCCCCACCCCACCCCCTATACCTCCTTAAAAACTTACTAAATATTTGAGCACTAAGAAACCCTAATTTCTTCTCTTAAAACTAACTAGAAACATTTATTTTGATTTAACTTTTTAGATAAAGAGAACCCTTTGATTTGGAGGCTTTCAGATTTTTGAAATAAAATGATTTTAGGTAAATTAGCTGCTAAAATTACTATTATTATGCTCATAAAAGCTGCTAAAAATAATCAGTTCATAGGGCAAAAGAGTCATATATATATTTTCTTCCTGACAGATATTTCAGAAATTTGGCCTAGAATAGAAGACATATTTTTTTTTAACTTGTAGCAGAATTAAATTACTAAGAAAATGACTATTGTATCCATAAATCTTTAATAGTGTTGCTGCCTACATAAGCAGGGCTTTCTGAACACTTAAAATAATAAATACCCCTCCTAAATTTGAGTTATATCTGTTTTCCTTTCTGATCCAACTCAAGAAACATAGGTAAGCAATAGCAAAAGCCACACTAAAAATTGGTTTCTTTTTACTCTTAGACATTTTTGGTTTTGTTGAGTAAATGTGTCATTGGATAGTGGCAGTCCCCCATCTCTTCTCAGTCCCCACTAGAGCAGCAGCTATTTAAACATGAGAAATAGAGCTCTTCCAAATGACAAATCTTTGCTCATGATTTCAAGCATGGAGGCAAACATTGGCAGCAAACATGAACAGCAATGAAAAAAAAAAAAGTCATTTAGAAATTATTTTTCTCCTACTTAGCATCTCCAACACTGAGTGGTGCAGTCACTACGGAGGCAACCACAGCACAGAAAAGCATTCTGTGATGACTACAGAGGCTCTTGCCCCTAAAAGGGGTTCTCAGAGTTATCCACCCTGTCTATGGGGTAAGGTGGTCCATATACCCTTCCTTTCCAAAACATTAGCTATCTGCCTTTTCCTTTTAAATACACAAAAAGTGAAATAACGAAACCTCATTTCATACTTTGTATCAGCGTTTCCTAATCCAAAGATGAAAGAGGCTCTAATATCTTGCCTAAATTTCCATTTTTGGCAATTTCAGATTTTTCCCTTCTGTCTACTGAGTGAAAGCATAAACTTGGCGCTATTTAATACTCAAGTTATTTTTTAGAATCCAACAGTCTAAGTTAAATGTGATTCCTTTGAATTATTAAAGTTTGCCTTATATTTGAACCACACTGTATAGCTTATAGAAATTGTTTGATCTCATCTGGCGGTACTACCAGCTTCCCAAGTAAGGCAGAAGAGATATTGTCTCTGAGGGCAAGTAAAGAACTTGAGGCTGTGAGAAGTTCTATAACTTACCTTAAGAAAGTAACTAGGTAACTGCAGAGTCCAAACTAGAATTGACTCTTACCTGATTCCCAATCTAGTGCTGTCTACTCCAGCAAATTGTCTTTCTTCTCAAGTTTCATTTGTTATGTATTTCCTTAGAAATTTCTGAAACTATATTCTCTTCAGGTTGAGGACCTGGAGCAGAATTTGGTGTTTTTATATAAAGCCATTTATGTAGAAGAATGCATATACTGCTAAATAATGGCTTTGTGTTTCAGCACCTTAGTGGAGATGCGGGTGTAAGTGAAAAGCCATGCACAATGCATGTAGATATTTTTCTAAATTATCTACATAGTTTTTGTCATTGAGTGATAAACAGTCCCCAAGTTTTACTTATTTTTTTATTTACAATAAATTGTCTTAGTATGGATATGAATGACAGTTTCAGGACAATGGATGCGCTGACATCAAGAGGGCTAGTTTGGGTACGATTTTATTATATATGATCAGAAAACAGATAGGTGACTAGGGCTACCTTTCTTTGAAGGTATATGTTTTTACCTACTCTCTGCAACCCCTTACGAAGAGCAGGGATATTTTAATGAAATGGAAATCCATCCTGTACCTTTGTAGCTGCCTTTCTATGTTGTGTGCAGTTAACTGTGTATTTAATACAAACATTGCTTCAGGATTTTGATAGAAGATAAGAAAGCTGTGGTTAAAATGCAGTACAGAGAGAATCTGCACACAGGTAGCCCAGTGAAATTTAGCTTGTGAATAATTACCATGATGATCATAATTAACAATTATCTTGTGCCAGTGGAGAATTGTACTAATTGGTAGTCTCTTCTCTTAAAAGTCCTAATATTTTATTTCTGCTTATTACTAACTATCAAGTGGAATGCTAATGGAAATGTGGATGACTGGTATTGTAATAATTATAACTG
This sequence comes from Loris lydekkerianus, assembly GCA_963574355.1. Classification (NCBI taxonomy): domain Eukaryota; kingdom Metazoa; phylum Chordata; class Mammalia; order Primates; family Lorisidae; genus Loris; species Loris lydekkerianus. Next base: position 25,660 of record CAUYPK010137301.1, read on the forward strand.
TGATCACATTCAGCAGCTAACCTCTAATTAAAATAAATCAGATGGTGTAGCGAATTGGCTTCGTAGACTTGTGTTTCCAATAATATATCTTATTGGGAAAAATTATTTTCTCCCACAGAAAGCCTTTGAAGATCAGATTAAATATTATGTGGACATGTTGTCTTTCTAAGGAGATGTTTTCTGTGGTAATAAGTAGGTTAATTGTATATTCATCAGGTGATGGAGTTTCAGGGTAAACACAAGTTAGCATGTAATAAGTACCACTGTTTCTAATGGAATTATTATGTTGTTACCTTGCAATTGCATGCAGGTCACTCTTGGATGTTCAGCCAGTAATGACTATGTGTATACAAATCTGAATTTCTTGACTGAACTCTGAAAAGCACTCAGATAAAACTATCCATGTGATATTTTAAACTTTGAGCTATTTGATAGGGGAGTGATTTTTTTTTATTTTTTAGCATTTTCCAAAATGATACATATAATTAACAATTCTATGTGTCAGATAAAGCATGCCTCTGTGTGTGTGTGTGTGTGTGTGTGTGTGCGCGCGCGCACGCGTGGTTGGATGTATGGATAGATACATGGATAGTTCTGAAATAGCAGCCCCAGCTATCTTGGACTGATCTTTCATCATCATTCACCATGAAAAAATGACAACAGATGCAAATATGCCATTTTCATGAGGATAGAAATCAGGGTCACGACATTCTCCTGAAGTGACAAATCTGAGTGATAACTAAATTTAATATTTTTAGGAATGTTTTGTGCTACTCTCTGATTCTGTATCACTTTGCTACATAGCCCATTCTCTTGGTCAAAAAAAAAAAAATGTAGAAAGGGCCAATTAGTAAATATTTAGGCTTTGTTTAACAGTGTCTGTTGCAGACATTCGACTCTGCTGTTGTTTGAGTATCCCAAAGTCATACGTCAAGAAATATGTGACTGTGTTCCAAAAAGTCAGTTGTAAAAATGGATATTGAGCTGGATTTTGTTCACATATCATTATTTACAAAATTATACATTTAAAAATATTTATTAGTATTTCTTATATGTTAAATGCTGTACTAAGTGCAAGAGTTAGAGAGAGGAATAAGAGATAAGATTCTGGGGCGGTGCCCGTAGCTCAGTGGGTAGGACTCCAGCCACATACACCAGGGCTGGTGGGTTTGAACCCAGCCTGGGCCTGCTAAAAGCAAAAAAAAGAGAGAGGATTCCTTCTTCATTTAGCTTCCACTCTATTAAATGAATGCCCACTATATTCATGGTCATAGGCTATTGGGAATCAATAGGAAAGGAGTGTTTTCATTGACACTTCAGGAAGTTTCAAGTTTTATGAAGTTAGATATAAGCATAGATATCAGTAATAGAAAGGTAAATAGTATATAAATCATAAGTGTCTAGAAAATTTTAGAAGAGTTTAAATGAGGAAGATATAAATTGTTATTAAGATTTCTTTTTTTTTTTTTTTTTAATTTTATTTTATTTATTTATTTATTTTTTTGAATTTATTTATTTTTTTATTGTGGAGAAGGGGCAGGGAAAGAAGGCGGGGGAAGAGGTGAGTGACAGGGTCGGGCCAGTGGCATGGTACCACATTGGCTGTATCTAGGTAGAGGCAGTT
>CAUYPK010137303.1:0-17282 GCA_963574355.1 Loris lydekkerianus
ATGTCTTAACACAATAACTAAGAAAATGCCAGGAAGGCTATCTTAACCAGAGTGATGAAAATGTGTCAAACGGTCTATGAAACTAGTGTATGGTGCCCCATGATCACATTAATGTACACAGCTATGATTTAATAAAAAAAATAAATAATAAATAAATTAAATAAAACTAACTGGGCGTTGTGGCAGGCACCTGTAGTCCCAGTTACTTGGAAAGCTGAGGCAAGAGAATCGCTTAAGCCCAAGAGTTTGAGGCTGCTGTGAGTTGTGATGCCATGGCACTCTACCAAGGGCCACAAAGTGAGACAGCATCTCCAAAAAAAATAGTGGCTGATTTATTTGATGTTCCAATTAGGATAAGATGGGAGGTATGTTATTCCAATCAGTCTCAGTTTCCCCGGCCCTTTCTCATAGGAAGAGCATCCCACTGCACTGTTATTTTCCTGCTTAAAGATACATATTTTATACAACACAGCCCCATAATACAGCTACCTACTTTGTTTGGTGCACAGTTGAATAAGTGATTCTGACACTGGAAGAAAAGACATTGTTGTATGTAAATAGCCTATAGTGAATGCAGAGAGTGTCCATCAATGTTCCTAAATAAAAATGACAATAATAGTCGATGTTTATTTAGTCCTTCGTGTAACACACTGTGCTAGGAAGTGCACATATTCATCATCTTATTTAACCTTCCACAACTCTCTGAGGTACATCCTGTTATCCCTGATGTTAAAATATAGTACCTGACTTAAAGACAACCAAGGGAACACATACATACCTCTCTATGTAAATGTTTCCTAAAACACAGAGATTCTCAGCAAAGCAGCAAAGAATAGTTGCAGGGGCAAGTACAAATTCACATACAGGCTCTCAGGCTGTTTCAAAAGTTCTCATTTAGGAGTGGCCCATCCAGAAGTTGGAATGTATTTTCCCAAGGAAATGATGTTATCACCACTAAACCATATTTACCTGTAATGTGCCTGAAGTAGTAATGACAGACATAACCATTTTGTGCACCAGTGTTTCCATGGAAAAATCCATTCAAGAGTTTCCCTTGGATTGCTGTGGACACATTTCTCCATCACAGAGGGAAAGGAGACCCTATGCTAGAAAAATGAGAATCCTTAGAAATGTTCAAATTCTGAATTAGAGGGTGGCCTCCCTTCCCAAGGCCTTTGAAGGGAGTTGATGGGAGGAAGGAGGATGGAAGAGTAAGGAACAGATCAGGAGGTCTTGGGTGAGAAGCAGGTGAAACCTCGGAAAGTAAAGGGTTGGTTGACGGTTTCAGAGAGGAGAGGGAGAAAGCTAGAGAGTGTTAGGGACCCAGAACTCGCTGGGTCTAACCCCCGACACCCAGGGACTCTTCTCACCTCTCACGCAGCTCGGTCCCTGTGTACTGCCTCTGTTTCTTCTACGAACCCAAATATTTTGCCTGCTTTCTTCCCTTTTGGACTAATCTGTGAAACTGAGGCCAGTCCCAGGGCTTTTCTCCACTCAGCTACTCCCAAAGCAAGCACAGTGGCTCAAGGATTTTTTACTTTTACAAAGGAAAGAGCTTGTCCCTGGCCCTCCAGAAGTTTTCCTTTTTCACTTGGATCTAGAAGAGCTAAAATCAGTCTAAGATGCTTTGGGTGGGTTTTGGGACCCCAGTTGGGTCTGAAAGAAAATGCATAGGCATTTCAGAGGTGGCTCTCCAAGGCTGGGCTTATGGGAGAAAGGAGAAGTCCCCTGCTTCTTTCTCTTCTGACTCTCCATTCTCCCTTGTGCTCAAAACCGAAAGAAGAAAGAAAAGAGTAGGGCCCAGATCCCAGCTTGCCAGAGGGGAAGGACTGTAAGAAAGTGTGATCCTTGCATCAATGCTGGGCTGTATTTTTTTTCAAGGGGCATGTCTCTTTCAGAGCTTAAATTTTGGCAAGGATGACAGATAGTAAGCAACCAGTTATATAGTTTTATATTTTTAATGATAAATGTAATGAAAGAGTTACAGAGAGCTATATGAGACTATAAAAGGAAGAGCTGACATGGTCTGTAGGATATCAAACTAGTCCTAGAATTTCTGAGACATGTGACTGGGGAAGCTCTGCCCAGAGAATCATGTACACTCTGTCCTGTCTCTTGTCAAAGTTGGCATGAGAGGAAATGCTGGACACGTATAACAGTTTCTCAACCTCAGCATTACTGACATCTTGGATGATATAATTCTTTGTTTTGGAGCATTTTCCTATGTACTGTAGGATGCTTAGTGCATCACTGGCCTCTATTCACTAGCTGCCAGTAGCACCGAATAGTTGCAAAATGTCTTGACATTGCCCCTTGTCCTAGGAGGTGAGGGGGACAAAATCTGTCCTTTCTATCTTCCTCAGCTGAGAACTATTGCTCTACATGAAACTTTTTTAAAAGTGTGTTTTATGTGATTTATCTAAGCCAATACCAGGATTTTAATTTATTCAATAACCAACAATTTATTGAGTAACTATGTTGTATCAGACACTGTTCTAGCCACAGCAGCATAGCCTGTGCTTTCTCTGTTGAAACAGGATCTCACTCTATTACCCAGGCTGGAGTGCAGTGGCTATCATAGCTTACTGTAACCTCCAACTGCTGGGCTCAGGTGATCCTCCCACTTTAGCCTGCCATGTACCTGGAACTACAAGTACATGCCCAGCTAATTTTTCTATTTCTTGTACAGGCAGGTTCTTACTATGTTGGCCAGGCTGGTCTTAAACTCCTGGCCTCAAGTGATCCTCCTGCCTTAGCCTCCCAAAGTGCTGGGACTATAGGCATGAGCCACCACACTAAGCCAAAGCCTGTGCTTTCTTTCTTCCTTTTTATGCAGTTTTTGGCCAAGGCTGGGTTTGAACCCACCACCTTCGGCATATGGGGCTGGTGCCCTACTCCTTTGAGCCACAGGTGCCACCCTCTTTTTTTTTTTTTTTTAGGGAAAGTTTTTTTATTTTTATTTTTTATTTTATTTATTTATTTTGTATTGTTTTGCAGTTTCTGGCTGGGGCTAGGTTTGAACCTGCCACCTGCAGCATATGGGGACAGCGCCCTACTCCTTTGAGCCACAGGCACCGCCCCCTGTGCTTTCTTGATGCTATATTTCAGTGGGGAGAAATGGACAATACATTTTAATACTTAGAAAGAAGGGTGTAGGTTGGTCATTGGGCTCCTCTCTGATGACTTTGAACAAAGTCTTGAAAGAAGCAAGAGAATGAGCCACACAAGAGGAAGCACCAGGAGCAGGAGGGGAAGCCATTGGAGGGCCTGTATCCACCTCCCCTCTCTGTCTGCAGGTCTGATCACGCTCCTTTGTGTTTCAGAGGGTCCTCCATAGAAGGGCAGCTGAATGGACTCCCGAGCAGCCTTAACTCTGCAGCCTTTATGCCCGTCACCAGCTCCACAGGTTAGTGGGCACCAGCTCCTCTGCAGGTGGGGCAGCAGGGAAGGTGCTGGGATGGCACATTCTCTCTTCTGCCTCCAAAGAGAGCACCTGTTCAAAGGAAGACGTATCCAGCCCCTTAAAGCATTGGCCAATTGGCGTTTTTGTTACATTCTTCTTTAATATAAGTTTTAAAGCCTAGGATAGGCATTTTCTAGAACTAGTTTATGGTAATTAAAACTCCCCAGTCTGATAGAATACTGTCAGATTTGCAGGGTTTAAAAATGCCCTGAATTTTTACTAAAATTGACTGGTATTTCGCTCTTTATTTATTTATTTATTTATTCATTTTCTATATTTTTGAGATGGAGTCTCAAGCTGTCGCCCTGGGTAGAGTACCGTGTTGTCACAGCTCACAGCAACCTCAGACTCTTGGGCTTAAGTGATTCTCTTGCCTCAGCCTCCCAAGTAGCTGGGACTACAGGTGCCCACCACCACGCCTGGCTATTTTTTTTTTTGGTTATAGTTGTCATTGCTGTTTGCCAGACCCAGGCTGGGTTGGAACCCACCAGCTCCGGTGTATGTGGCTGGTGCCCTACCCGCTTGAGCTACAAGTGCCGAGCCAGTATTTCACTCTTCGTATTGTATTTCTACATATTGTATCTCTCACTTAATCCTCACAACAGTCCTTAGAGGTTAGTCTTCTCTCTCCAGCCTCCCTCCCCATGAGGAAACTGAGGCTCAGAAAGTTGAGAGGTGTTGGGAGTTTATCCCAACACATTTAGACCTGAGCTCTGGTCATTTGTGCAGGTCTTGTCATGCTAATGCCACTGTCTATTGATAGGTTGCTACTGAGGACCTGAAGCCTCAGTGTTAGTTAGTGTTGGTCTGGAGATAGTTTTCTGTGAATAATGAAGATGCACTAATAAGTAATCAGGAAATTCAAAGAAAACCACTTTGATTCAGTTCAGCAAATTTTACTAAGCACCTATTGGTACTGAGATACATACAAGGTGAACAAGTCAGTCTCTGCTGTCAGGGAACTAACAGACTCAGCAGGGAATGTGCCGCAAGATGGGTGTGCTGGGGACACACGGAATAACAATAGACACCATTGGCCTGATACAGTGGCTCTCACCTGTAATCCTAGCACTCAGGGAGGCCAAGCGAACAGATTGATGGAGGTCAGGATTTCAAGGCCAGCCTGAGCAAGAGCAAGACCCTGTCTCTACTGAAAATGGGAAAACTAGCCAGGTGTTAAGGCAGGCACCTGTTGTCCCAGCTACTTGGGAGGCTGAGGCAGGAAGATCACTTGAACCCAGTAGTTTGAGGTTGCTTTGAGCTAGGTTAAGGCCATGGCACTCTAGCCTGAGTGACAGAGTGAGACTCTTGTCTTAAAAAAAAAAATAACAGGTAGCACCCCTGGCTCAGTGGGTAGGGCGCCAGCCACATGCACCCAGGCTGGCTGGTTCGAACCCAGCCCGGGCCAGCTAAGACAACAATGGCAACTACAACAAAAAAAAAGCCGGGTGTTGTGGCAGGCACCTGTAGTCCCAGCTACTTGGGAGGCTGAGGCAAGGGAATCCCTTAAGCCCAAGAGTTTGAGGTTGCTGTGAACTGTGAAGAACTGTGAAGCCACAGCACTCGACCCAGGAGGACAGCTTGAGACTCTGTCTCAAAATAAATAAATAAATAAATATAATAATAATAATAGACAACATCAAACATTTGCCGAGTGTCACTACACAGGCATATAATGTAGGAACTATACTATGGCTAAAGAAATAAAGACATAGACAGGTTATGAAGGTTGTCTAAAGTATCACAGCTAGTAAATGCTAGGGCAGTATTTGAACCCAAGCAATTGAGCCTCCAGATATTTAGAGACTGGAGAGGGCTTCCTAGAGGAAAAAACATTGAAGGTGGACAAGTCAGCCAGGAGAGAGAGAAGGCGTGGGGTGAAAGGAGTTCCAGGAAGAGGGAATGGCATGTGCAAAGGCCGCAGCGAGCAGCTGCCGAGTCCTGCAAGTTTCCAGTCAGTGTGGCTGGAGACGGGGGCATGAGCAGGGAGTGGCAAGACAAAGGGGTTTGAGGCAGCACAGGTTATGAGCCAAGTAGGGAGCTTGGTTTTTGTCCTGACCACAGCAAGGAACCATCGAGGAATTTCAAGCAGGGATACAAAGGGTGGGGATGTGGTTTGACATAATATACCTTAAAATGACTACATGTCCAAAATCTCTGAGAAACCCAGGCACTTAGCTATGTGGTGGGGTTAAGTACGTAATCTCTCCTAGGCTTATTATGAGGAGTAAATGAAGCAATATGTACGGGAGGGCTTTCTAACTACACCCAGGTCAGGTAATATTTTGGTACGAGTATAAAGATTTTTCTCCATTTAAAATCTTAGAACCTGGATTCAAAAAATATTTGATGGGTATATATTCATTTGCTCACTCACCCCCACCATAAAAATAATTACTAGAATATGGTTGTTTTTAAGGAAGTAAAATTTCCACCTAGAATTGCAGACTGAGAAGTGATGGTTCAGAGAACTATGGCCAAGTTTAAAAGATTTCTGTGAGATACAGTTGTTAGAACCCCGTCAGCTCTTGGAATTTCCTTAAGCTTGAGAAATCTGCAAAGCCTAGGAAATGGGGAAACCCTGACTACTTCAGTGTTGGCTTGAACTCTGCATGCACTCTAGCTAAGAAGTTAGAAACTTGAGGGGTTAGGTTAAGATGCAGCATCTTAACCATGAATTAATGTTTGCTGACTTGGTGAAGATATTCAGAAGATTTTGTAACACTTACACTGAATTCCGTATCAGTGCAAAACCACAGAGTGAAGAGAAGTTGTGCTTCTTCCTGGCTTCTAATACTGACATTTCCCTGTATTTCTACCTTGAGGTAATAAGCAGATTAGTCTCTCTTACTGTGTTCAGACAGCCTGTTATTTACTACTTTTGTCACCAAGTGACTCTGGGCCTCTTAACCCTCTTGAATTTGTTTCTACTCTGTGACTTTTCCTGGTGTTCCTGGATCCTTAATTAAAGAAACACCGAGGAGAGGGATATAGTATGCTGCAGGCATTTTCCCTACCTCCCAATAAACATTTCACTTTTGCAGTCTTAGTAACCACCTCTGTTCCAGTTATTTATATTGATACAACTATAAGTAACTGCCTGGAGCATTGAGTGTTTCAACTACATAGTGTATGTTTTCTGTAATGCAAGTAGATTTAAAGCAGTTTTTCCAAGGGGTTCAGAAAAGTGTCCTGTGAAAAGGAGTCCTTTTCTACTGATGGTGGGCTAATGACATTCTTTTCGTGATGAGCGTTAAATGAGATATAGTGAAGTGAAAGCTCCTAGCAGAGTGCCTGGAATGCTCCTCGAATGTTACTTTTTCATGACATTCCCAACCTCAGGCTACATATTGGAAGTTTGCTGTGGAAGGGAAGGTGTAGAGTCAGCAAATTGGGAAATTTGAGAAGGAAGTTGGAGTGAGGGCCATTGGCCCAAAGCCAATGTCATGGCCTTTCTTCTTTATAAGTGTGACGTTCTTATTGAGTTCTGAAGTGGTGATGGTGAACTAAAATAGCAGAGAGCAACAGATTAGATAACTGACATTTCTCTCGTGCTGATTTGATAATGTAAACTACCATTATTATAGGAGTCTGAAACCACACCAGCTGCCCTCATCCCTGGCCCTGAGCTTCTGCCTAAGCCTTTCCTATCTTGGAGCCCAACTTCTCCCCACTCTCTTCTATTTTTAAGCTCTTATTAGTCTATAGTTGATGGAAGGACCTTACCACCTTTTGCAAATAATTGATAGATTTATTTGATAAGAAGTGAGAAGTGATGTTAACATGTTAAATGTTTATTGTTTCAGGCCTTGATAAAAGGAACTATAGCTCTGTGCTCTTTGCACAAGGATGGGTCAATAGCTCATTGGTGTGACTCTGCCTGCCCACTTCATTGTGTCCCTGAGATAACAGGAGAAAGGAACATATTTTAAATAAAGTAAACCCAGTGGAGTTTAAACCCTAAGGATCTAGAAGTCACTTTAACTTTCCAGTGAAATTATTTGCCTGGAAGCTCTCAGCAAAATGACCTATTTTCAATATCAATTCCTATTCTCTTTACCATGTATTATATAGTTATTGGATCTCCTCAGTGGATCAGGAGCATTTTACAAAAATAAATGGAACTCTTGAGATGCTTGCCTTAGTGTTCCATACCTTTTATTGCTCCCAAAACATTCTTCTTTCTCCAAGGACAGAGGGGTAAGAATTTGGGTTGATTACCCACTTGTGTTCTGTTTGAAAGCAAAAGAGTGATCGTGTATTTGGTGTTTGGCAGGAAATGGGAGCTAAACTCTGGGAGGACAATTATCCCCTTACCTAGATTTAGATTTGACCTCTTGTCCTTTGGGCCAAGATCAAATACAGTGTTAAGTAGGGATATTTTTTTTTCCATTTTTCAGGACCTTTGGAAGCTCCCCAAGTTATTTTCGCCAGATCCAAACCCTTGCCCACACAATCTGGAGCCCTTGCTACAGTTATAGGACAGAGAAAATCAAAGTCGGTGAAGTCAGGGCCAATTTAAGGTAACAGTAAGAATAAGACCATATTTTTATCATTTTCACTTGCTGACTTTATGTCAGAGCAAGAGACGTAGTGGCTATCAAGAGAATTGACAGCTTCTCAAAATAACCATTAAGTTGGGCTTTATAAAACCAAAGCTCAGAAGGAGTCGTCAAAACTGTGGGTCAAAGTTGAGCTACAAATATCTTGTGCTTGTAATAATCTACCAGTAGGTGGTGCTGTGGCAGTAAGAAATTTCTCTACTGTTACTAAAGGCTTTTGTTTAAAAATACGAATATTTTGAGACAAATCAAAGAAAGAAACTAAAGCCATAATTACCACAGGTAAATTGCAACAGAATATATGAGAAAACATTTGAAGGTCAGGTTGCAATAGTCTCAAAAACGAATGGATATTTATTACCAAAGTAGACCTTTAGACTAGAGTTAGGTAGTTTGTGAACTAGGTTTTTAGGTAATGGGAGGCAGAGAGGGAACAAATTTTTTTGCCTTTAATTTTGGTAAGATTGATAATTGTGCTTTTTCTGAGTTATTTAAAAAAACATACGCTATAATTGGCAGCAAAACAAACTATATACTCCATCCTACACCTATCCAAAAAGAGCTCATACATGGAAGGAATGGCCTAACTTGATCTTGTGAAGCTCTATCCATCTTTTCCAGTGCTGCCCTCAATATTTTTTTCCCAGCCGTGGCCTTCAAAACCTTCCAGAAAAGTCTATGAAATGTCAGGGCTTGATGATTCTTTTCCTCTTTGCTCTGCCCTATACACTAAAGCATTAAGGGCATACCTGCTATGAGCTTAATACTCCTTTTACCTCTAGGGAATATTTAAAAACTTGTTTGAAAAGCATTATTCATCAAAATACCCCAGGAGAGCAAAGGAGAGAGGGAAATTATTTACCCACCACAGGATTCATTTACATTGGATCAGCAAGCTTCAAATATCTTTTCCCAAGCCCATCTAAACTCTTTCCAGAAAGGAATGAAAAAAGAGAAAGGAACACCAAATCCATGGCTTGGTCATCTACCAAAACGTACCAGAGAAAGCGAAAACAACCAGAGTTCTGTTGGTGATGTTTGGTCCTTTAATTCTGAAGCTGAGCAGCCTGTCCAATGATGAACAACTAATAGAATATAGAAAACTAAAGAGAGAAGGCTGATATTTCCTTCAGGAGACTGGCAGCCAGAAGAATGAAAGTGACCTCAGGTTCCAAACCAAACTGATGGTCTGCCAAGAAGTAATCCTGTCCATCCCTTTCCAGTACTGTGAGAGTTGGGCCTGCACAGTTGTAGCATCACTTTCCTTGAGCCTCTTTCCTTAGTATCCCCTCACAGTCCACCCTGAACATCACATGGCAAAATAGGGTCATCAGCAAAGGAGCCTTGGGAAAGAGCCCATCTCAACATTTAGATCTCTGTTGCAAACACAGCTCTGCTGAGCCCCAGCTGTACACAAGCTAAGGATGGCTGATGCTGTGCTTTGTGTCTAGCTCAGGTGTTAAGACAACGTGCCAGGTATGTCTGGATGAAAAAGATAGAGCAGCTGGTCTCAGAAGTCGGGCCTCCCATGATAGGGTGTAACTGCTGAGAAGCTGCAGAGGCAGGCCCACCAGCCTGGCATGTGGCAGATGGCAGTGGGTTGCCGCTCCTTGAGCAGGGAATTAGGTAGTTTACAAAATGAGACAGAATCTCAGAGGCCACAGCCCATCACCCAAAGCAGGCTCTTTCTTTTTGTTAATGAATGCACTGTAGACAGCAGAGCTCCCTTTAGCCACAGTCCCATAAACAGATGTCATGACCAGCAACATTCCTAGAAACTGTGTACACCTGGGTTTCAGAGGCAATCAAGTTAGATTAGAGAACTTGAATTGTGTTTGTGTAATATGTTTTGTAATACAGAGAAATTATCCTTATCAAAGGGTGTAGGTTGCGGTGCTAGTGGAAGGAAATTGGGAACCTCAGCCTGTGTTAAGACCCCTGTATGCTGCTCTGGGCAAGTGTCGTACTTAAATACAGACATTGTTCTTTGTTTTCTTAGATATGAACTCTATTTTCTATATTCTTTATGCCCTGAAATTTGGGGGGTCTTACAGACCCAGGGAAAGACTGCCCCTTCCAGGGCTAGTTAGTTCCTAAAGATAATAACAACTTGTCCATGAGTACATTTTTATTTTTTATTTATTTTTGTTTGTTTGTTTGTTTTTGAGACAGAGCCTCAAGCTGTTGCGCTGGGTAGAGTGCTGTGGCATCACAGCTCACAGCAACCTCCAACTTCTGGGCTTAAGTGATTCTCTTGCCTCAGCCTCCCAAGTAGCTGGGACCACAGGCGCCTGCCACAATGCCCAGCTATTTTTTTGGTTGCATCCGTCATTGTTGTTTGGCAGGCCTGGGCTGGATTCAAACCCACCAGCTCAGGTGTATGTGGCTGGTGCCTTAGCCCATACACTTGCATCCGAGCCCATATACTTTTAATAGGCAAACACAACAATTGGTGTGTTACAACCAATCCCGAGTTTGTACCTCAGCTACTTCTTATCTTTGCTAAGCCAAACTTTCCTCTGCCCTAAATCATCTCAGGGCTAGATACCAGGTAACCATCCCTATGTCTCAAAGCCCACTAGAATTATTCCGACTAGTTATTCCAAAGCTGTTTACTTACCCTGCCTTGCCTTTTCCACAGAAACCCCAATAAAGGCTCTGGTCTAGACTTCCCCTCATCCTGTCTTCTGCCTCCTGACTGGCATTGGTCCTTTCCCTGTGACTCTGTGAAGTGTGCAGGAACCCCCCCTTTCTGGGACCCATGAGAACAATCAACATCTTCCTTCCAAGCCTTATTTTCATTTCCTCCTGTGACCACACCAACTTTACTGTATTATATCCAACATGTACATTCTTAGACACCATGAAGAAAAATATTTTTAATGTTAAGTACAAAGGAACCAGAAAAAATATGAATTAGGTTTATGTCACCCAGTTCCAAGTAATTGGTCATAGCACTTTATTAAGCTGGTGTTGCCCAGGTTAGAGCACCATGTGTCAACCTAGCTCACAGCAACCTCCAACTTCTGGGTTAAAATGATCTTTCTGCCTCGGCCTTCTGAGTAGTTAGGACTGCAGGTACAGGCCACAATGCCTGGCTAATATTTCTATTTTTTAGTGAAGATAGGGCCTTGCTTTTTCTCAAGCTGCTCTTAACTCCTGAGCTCAAGTGATCCTCTCACCTCAGCCTCCCAGAATACTAGCATTACAGGTGTGAGCCACCTCACCTGGCCTACACAGTGATGATTTAACTGTATGCATTTTGCTAGGGTAGATCTGGCTGCAGCCACCCAAGAAGGATGTGCATTTCTCTACATGGCAAAATCACCTGGCTGTCAGTCATTGAAATTTCATGCTTTCCTGTCCTGGAGCCTCTTTCATTTCATTTAGTAACTCTTCCCACATTCCAAAACAAAACTCAAGGATAGCTGAACAACCTGATTAGAAGTTGGGAGAAGACAACCTGGCTTTTCATTTGAGGGAAAGAGTGGGGGATGTTTCTAAGAACCTACCCAAAGGGCATTTATTTGCCTCTTAAAAAAACAAAACAAACAAAAAACCCAGACAACTCTCATTTCTGACACAGATTAAGAACTAGGTAGGCTACTGGGAAAGACAGTATCTGAAAATTGATATTGTGTCTTGCTAAACTGGCAAAATCCCAAGAAAGAGTGATGATTCTTCAATTGTTAACAATTAGTACTTTGTTATAAGGAGACAGGGGAAGTACAGTGGCCCCTTTCTCAAATTACACTTATATTATAGAGCACACACACCAGCTAGAGAAAGTGCCAGGTGCCTTGTTTTGTTCTGCACCTACCACTGCATCTTGTAGCAGAGTTGTGTGGTCCTGTGTTCACTCTGGGTGGAAGATGATCCAGCCTATTCCTGCAGTCCTGAGCTGGGCAAGTAGCCATACAGCATTGCCCTGCTTGGTGTCTGTATACATACCACTCCAAGTTATCCATCTGTTCCCTGTGGTTATCCATCCTGTGAGCCTCCACACCTTGCTGCTAGTTTCAATGGCATGCTTGTTTTAGTAACATACCTTTGCTTTACCATTCGTATATCCTCAGGACATAATTGCTCCAGAAAGTTCTAAAGAAAGAAAATGGCATGCTAAGCCATGCCTGTCATTGGAAAAAAAAGCAAGCTTTCCACATGGAAATATTTACAACTTTCCTTACCTGATCTATAGAGTTTGAATTAGGCCCCAAAGAATGTAGGTGTGTAACTGCAGGGCTTGGAGAACGATGAGTTTAAGTGTATTGCCCTGTTGGCATAATTTGCATTGGTATTTATTCTTTGTTCTTTCAAATTATGATTATAAAGAAAAAGACTCAGATTCCCTTAAGGCTTCAGAATAAAGAGCCTCACTACTAAAACTAAACCGGTCTTATACTTCTTAGTTCTCATCTTTTGAACATACAGTTATTTCCATTTAGCACCATAGGTCTAAAGCCAGGTTTTAGGAGGAGAGGGTGAAGAAAATACACCTGGTTAGAAATTGCTATAGTAAAGGCTGGGCACAGTGGCTCACGCCTATAATCCTGGCACTCTTGGAGGTCAAGGCAGGTAGATTGCCTGAGTTCATGAGTTCAACACCAGCCTAGTCTCAAAAAAAATAAATAAATAAATAGCCAGGCTTTGTGGTGGGTGCCTATGGTTCCAGCTACTCCAGAAGATGAGGGAAGAGGATCACTTGAACCCAAGGGTTTGAGGTTGCTGTGAGCTGTGATGTCACAGCACTCTACCCAGGGTGACAGAGTCAGACTCTGTCTCAAAAAAAAAAAATTTTATTAGATAATGAATTGGTCATAGTTTTTAATCAGATCTTGGAAATGGAATTTTCAAAGCCACAACTTTCTTAGAAATACAACTTTTCTTAGGCCTTTTGTTTTATGTATTATTCATCATACTTACTATTCTCCAAAATAAATCACCATTGTGCATGTGTACGTATACTTACCTTCTTCTTTATGCAGAGGACTTGGGTTGTTTACAACAGCCTTTTGATTATAAAGAAGAGAGATACCCTCAATTTACTTCTGTTAAGGGATGTTCTTGTATATAAACACAGGGAATAAATAGTCTTAGGAGCCAGACTTCATGAAAACCTGCAGCCTGGTTTAAAGTAATGAGCAGCTCTACTGACTACGCAGCAACTCTTTTAGTCCATCCCTGTGACCAGGTCATTTGTTGTCTCCTCAACAGCTGTCTGCCCTACTCATGACTCAATCTCTGGGTGGGATTGTTTTCTCTCTCCTCCACCTCCCACCCCCTCTACTCACTTCTTGAGTAAATTATCCCTTCAACAAGACCATAAACTCTTTGAGAGCAGAATTGCATGCTGTGTGTCTTGGATCCCTAATTATACCTGAAGTGCTTTATTACTTTCTAATGTAGACCTTAAAGGAAAGAATACATGCATACATAAAGTTTGTCTGAAAAATAATCTATTCCCCCTGTTCACCTGGCTTTAAGTAAAATGCCAAAGTTAAGAAAATAAAAATCTTCAAATGAAGATTTCATAAATAACACCATTTATTATTAAACAATCATCAAAATAAGAATAACCTTTTATTCTACTTCTTGAAATTCTATAAACTGCCTCCTATAAAATAATGAATGACTGATCACTACTCTTCAGATAACAACCTCTGATACACATTCATAGCCTTACTATAAACCTCTTTATTACAGTGTAGATTTCAGTATGAAAATGTGCTGTTTCAGTCCATATCCAAAGATCTTATTAGAAGGGAACAAAGTTAATATGAGGCTTATTTGGAAAATATTATCCTTCAGCTTTTTCTCTGCAATAACTAATAGGAGCTCTTTCACTTTATCACACAGATCAGATCTTGCTTTTAAACACTGAACTGTCTTGTGTTCTCTTCCAAACTCGCCAGGCATTCTTTAGGCTCCTGTTAAATTACGTAATACCTGAAACTAGACACCACCTTCTGATATTAGAGATAAGGCTAGTGTTAAATATTGTTTCAAATTTATCCTCTGGAATCATATGTTACGCTTTATGTTATGTGTATATAGCATCAGTAACAATACCTAAGTTCTATAAGAATTCCAGAAGTCAGGAAAGATAGAGCCTGACTCTGAAGTTAGACTGACCTGTGTGGGCTCTATCACTTCCCAGTTGGCAACTTTAGACTAATCAGTTAGCCTCTTTGAGCCTCAGTTTTGTCACATACACAATAAGCATAAAAATATCAATCTTGAGCGGCACCTGTGACTCAAAAGAGTAGGACACCAGCTCCATATCCATATGCTGGAGGTTGTGGGTTCAAACCCAGCCCCAGCCAAAAACTGCAAAAAAAAAAAAAAAAAAAAAAAAAAAAAAAAAAATATATATATATATATATATATATATATATATATATATGTCAATATGTCAATCTTTCAGAATTGGGATGTAAAGATTATAGATTGCCTCAACAGTAACCAGAAATCTCTATATAAAAATGGCTTGAGTAGACATTTTTTAAAGAAGATTTACAAGTGGCTAATAAGCACATGAAATGGTGCTGAACATCACTAGTCATACAAGAAATGCAAATCAAAATCCACAATGAGATACCACATCACACCCACTATTGAAAGCAAGAGGCTACTATTTTAAAAGCAAAAATTAAATGTCGTGGAGGATGTGGAAAAGTTAGAACCCTTGTGGACTATTGGTGGGAATTTAGAATGGTGCAGCCATTTAAAATGGAAAAGGGGGTGGCTCCCATAGCTCAGTGGGTAGGGTGCCAGTCATACACAGTAAGGCTGGTGGGTTCGAACCCAGCCCGGGCCAGCTAAAACAACAGTGACAGCTGCAACAACAACAGCAACAAAAATAGCCGGGCACTGTGGCAGGCGCCTGTGGTCCCAGCTACTTGGGAGGCTAAAGCAAGAGAATTGCTTAAACTCAAGAGTTGGAGGTTGCTGTGAGCTGTGACGCCACAGCACTCTACCCAGGGCGACAGCTTGAGGCTCTGTCTCAAAAAAAAGGTCTCAAAAAATAAATGAATAAATAAATAAAATGGAAAAGAATATGGTGGCTCCTCAAAAAGTTAAAAATAGAATTACCATTATGAGCCAGCAATTTTGCTTCTGTGTATATACTGAAAATAATTGATCACAGGGGCTTGAACACAAATTTGTACATCCATGTTCATAGCAGCATTATTCATGATAGCCAAAGAGTGTAAGCACCCCAAGTGTCCACCAGCAGATGAATGAATAAACAAATATAGCATATACATACAGTAGAATATTATTCAGCCTTAAAAAGGAAGGCAGTTCTGCAATAGGGCACAACATGGATAAACCTTCAGGACATTATCCTAAAATAAGCCAGTCATAGACAAACACTGTTTGATTCCACTAACAGGAGGTATCTAGAATAGTCAAAATTATAAAGATAGAAAATAAGAAGGTTATTACCAGGGGCAGGGGAATAGGGAGTTACTATTTAATGAGTAAAATGTTGCAGTTTTTCAAGATAAAGAGTTCTGAAGGTGGATGGTGGGATGATAGCGCAAAAATGTGGATGTACTTGGTGCCACAAACTGTACAATTCAAAATAGTTAAGCTGAGTGCTGTGGTAGCTACATGCCTATAGTCCTAGCTACTCTGGAGGTTGAAGCAGGAAGATCACTTAAGCTTAAGAGTTTAGATACAGCCTGGGCAACATAGTGAGATCCTGTCTCAAAAAAAAAAAAAAAAAAAAAGACTAAGATGATAAATTTTACATTATGTAGATTTTGTCACAATTAAAAATATATATAGATTGTGCATGTAATACACCCAACCCTACAAAAGTAGGTATTTTTGTTACCTCTATTTTGCATATGAGGAAACAGGCTGAGAGAAGCTAAGCAGCTTGTCTAAGATGCACACTCAGTGGAGGAGCTGAAATTCAAACCCAGGCAGCTTTATTCCAGACCCTGCTGAACTGCCTCCTCCAGGCAATTTAGTCTTATCAACTTCCTTTCCAGGGAGCCTTTGCCTCCCTGCAGTGTCTGGTTGTTATCTCAAATTGCTCATCGGGGGGATTCCTGGCAGTGTGGGGTTCTATATGGTGTAGGCTGGCTTTCTTCCTTAATCTGGCCATTTAACTTTCCCTCATTTGAATGGAGCCAGACTTGGAAAGGGGAGGACAAGAAACAAGGTGGGTCTTCTGCCTCCACTCCCCTGCATGGAGGTGATGGAGCCAAGTTGGAAGGGGCAGCAGTTCTGATGGGCAGAGGGAGCCTGCATGCAGAGGAAGCTCTGCAGCAGAAGGCAGAGCTGAAGTGAGAGGTGGGAGGGAGGGGGAAAGCTAGAGGGCTTGGGAATCACCTCTGGATGAGTTAGGAGAACATACCCTGCAGGTAACAGAAACTCAGAGAATCAGTGGCTGCGGAAGTAAAGAATTTAGTTTTCTCACATGTCAGGAAGTCTGGAGACAAGATCCAGTCTAGAGCTGCAGAGTGACAGAGACATAAGGGAGGAGCCAGGCCCCTCTCTTTCTGCTCTACTAACCCTAAGGCATTGGCTTTCATTTTCTTGGACGTAAGATGGTTCCTTTTTTACTGGCATTGTGTCTATGTTCCAGGCAAGAAGGGGGGAAGGGCAAAAGACAGATGCCAGCTCAATCTGTCCCCCTTCTAAAAAAGCTTTCTTGGAAGCCTATCATTTCTAGTTAATATATCATTGGCCAGCACTGGCTGCCTTGCCCGCTTCTCCCTAGCAACAGAAGAGTCTGGAGAGGTGGTCCTTTAGCTGGCTTATTGCCTCCCTGAGCAGATCCAGCCTCTCTTACTGACAGAAAAGGGTAAATGGCTGTTCCTAAACATGTGCCAGTTATTGTCACAGCACGCTTTCTCAGAGGCTCTGCACCTGCTAGAAGAAGTTCATTACCTTTCTGTAGCCCCTCTGCCACCAACTTCTTGACCACTATAAATAGAAAAGCTATTCTGTGACCTGAGTGTGCCTCAGTCCTGTGTCCTGGTACACAAAGTTAGGGGGGTCCCTAATACCTGGAAGTTGTATCCTCCTGGCAGAGTTAAAAAGTAAGTGAGGAAGATGGGGGGGGGGGGAGTTTAAAAAAAAAAAAAAGGCTTTACAGAAAAAAAGAAACCTAAAAATAAATTTAAAAATTAGACTGAATTCATCTGGATATAATGCAATTCTATCTTGAAAGCAGAGAGATGAGGTAGAAGAGATTTCAAGGTCTTCTGTTCTAATGACTCTGTAAGTCTCAAACCTAA
>CAUYPK010137306.1:0-10056 GCA_963574355.1 Loris lydekkerianus
TCCCATCGTGTAGGTTGTCTATTTGCTTTGGTTGTTGTCTCCAATAGATGCAGAAAAAGCATTTGATAAAA
This sequence comes from Loris lydekkerianus, assembly GCA_963574355.1. Taxonomy (NCBI): domain Eukaryota; kingdom Metazoa; phylum Chordata; class Mammalia; order Primates; family Lorisidae; genus Loris; species Loris lydekkerianus. The sequence goes on from CAUYPK010137306.1 coordinate 72, forward strand.
TCCAGCATCCTTTTCTAATTAGAACACTGAAGAGTATAGGCATAGGTGGCACATTTCTAAAACTGACTGAAGCTATCTATGATAAACCCACAGTTAATATTGTACCGAATGAAGTAAAACTGAAAGCTTTTCCTCTTAGAACTGGAACCAGACAAGGTTGTCCTCTGTTGCCACTACTATTCAACATAGTGCCAATACAATCAGGCAAGAAAAGGAAATAAAGTGCATCCAAATGGGAGCAGAGGAGGTCAAACTCTCCCTCTTTGCTGATGATATGATCTTATACTTAGAGAACCCCAAAGATTCAACCACAAAACTCCTGGAAGTCATCAAAAAATACAGTAATGTCTCAGGATATAAAATCAATGTCCAGAAGTCAGTTGCCTTTGTATATGCCAACAACAGCCAAAATGAGAGGCTAATTAAGGGCACAACTCCCTTCACCATAGCTTCAAAGAAAATGAAATACCCAGGACTATACCTAACAAAAGAGGTGAAGGACCTCTGTAAAGAAAATTATGAAATCCTAAGAAAGGAAATAGCAGAGGATATTAACAAATGGATGAACATACCATGCTCGTGACTGGGAAGAATCCACATTGTTGAAATGTCTATACTTCCCAAAGCAATCTACCTATTCAATGTCATCCCGTTAAAATACCAACACCATACTTTCAAGACTTGGAAAAAATAATTCTTCATTTTGTATGGAACCAGAAAAATACCTGTATGGCAAAGGCAGTTCTTAGTAATAAAAATAAAGCTGGGGGCATCAGCCTACCAGACTTTAGGCTGTAGTACAAGGCCATAGTGGTCAAAACAGCATGGTACTGGCACAAAAATAGAGACATAGACATTTGAAATGGAATAGAAAACCAGGAAATGAAATTACATCTTACAGCCACCTAATCTTTGATAAACCAAACAAAAACATACACTGGAGGAAAGAATCCCTATTCTATAAATGGTGCTGGGAGAACTAGATAACCACTTGTAAAAGACTGAAACTGGACCTGCACCTTTCTCCATTCACAAAAATTGATTCAAGGTGGATAAAAAACCTAAATTTAAGGCATGAAACAATAAAAATCCTCATAGAAAGCATAGAAAAAACACTTGACAATATCGGCATGGGGAAAGACTTTATGAAGAAGACTTTCGTGGCAATTGCAACAACAAAAATAAACAAAAGAGATCTCTTATTCCAAATAACTATCTTATTTATATTTACGGAAACAGCAGAACTAAAAGAAGAACATGTAACAATTTCCTGGCTAGCCTTAAAAGTTCTCATGACAGGGCAGTGCCTGTGGCTCAAAGGGGTAGGGCGCCGGCCCCAAATACTAGAGTCCTCGTGACAAAATTGAAGAACAAATATCTGATCTAAAAGAAAGATAAAAATCCTTTGAACACTATACTTGTGGGAATAATGACAGAGGCCCATTTGCCCCGTAGCATAAAGGTTAGAGTTCTGTCCTTTCACTTCAGTAGCCTAAGTTCGATTCTCAAGGAGGGAATAAGCTTGTTTTGGGCTGGTATTTCTGTTATGTGCTATTTGTTAATTCTAGTGAAAGTTTCCTTTCTTTGAGCCATTTTTGTGACTTTATTTATTTATGTATATATCTCACAAAAAACTGTTTCCCGCTTGTATGGATACACCTCTTGTTTCCTCCATGAATCTTCTTTAACCAGGTAGCAGCACTGGAATCTGAACTTCTCTGGTTCAGCTGCCTGATAAGTGTCATTTCTTTTTTTTTTTTTTTTTTTGCAGTTTTTGGCTGAGGCTGGGTTTGAACCCACCATTTCTTTAATCAATTAATTTCTTTGCTCTGTTCAATTTAATTTATACTGAAATATACTCCCAGAGAGCCCCCAAGAGCCCCAAAAGCGCCAAGAGGGCAAGTGAGGTACTTGCCAAGTTGTGCCCATAACTTTCTTAGTGCAGCTGGGGTTCATGAGTAAGTTTTGTCTGAGGGCCTGGAGATTTATGTTTTGAGGTTTCTGAGTTTGTCTGAGCAAATTTTTTCATCCTAACTGGTTTGAAAGTTACAAGGAAACCAATCTGGGATCAGACTGGATCTGATTGTTAACTGGCTTAGCAATGCTACTGCCTCAGTCTCTCAGGTGGCTGGGACTATAGGCATGTACCATCAGGCCTGGCTGATTTTTCTATTTTTTGTGGAGATGGGGGTCCTGTTTTGTTGCATGAACTGGTCTCAAACTCCTGGCCTTTAATGGTGCTCCCACCTCAGCCTCCCAGGGTTCTGGGGAGGCATGAGCTACCACTCCTGGCCCTTGATTAGATATCTTGAAACTCTTTTAGGAAATAAATCTTTACCTATAAAAAAGGAAATTTCTGTTTATAACAGTATCTGAGAGGGAGGACCAAGTCCTTAGAAACTCTCACCATTGTTTCAGATTTATATAATCTTACCTTCATTCAGGGTACTTTCCCTGGCCATGTTGTTTTAACCTGGACTTTTCGACCTTCTTTTCCTTGTATGAGCAAATGATGGTATAATATTGAGGCTCATAGTCCTAGATCTGGGGTTTCAAAATACAAATTTTCTTCTTTGTTGCATCTAGGAGTCACCTCTTTAGAAGGCAAATTGTTGCCTAGCTAACTATTGTTTAGGCCAATAAAATAGGTAATTAAAAGATTGGTAGCTTGAATTTAAAAAATAATATATATATTCAAAAGCTGACAAATGAAAATTCTCTTTCTACCTGGATGTCTGTATGTTTCTGTCTGTACTTGTAATGTGTATGTGATATTTCACTACCAAAATATGCAAAATAATTCTAATTAACTGGCTTTAAAAAACTCAGCACTTAAATATTTTATCAAGAAAATGGGAAAGAAGTAATCTTCGATATGTAAAACTAGTTTTAAAATAGTTTTTAAATTTTACATTTTTTTTATTATTAACTCATAGCTGTGTACATTAATGCTATCATGGGGCACCATACACTGGTTTTATAGATCGTTTGACACATTTTCACCACACTGGTTAACATTAAGATGTCATAAAACTGCTGCTTCTATAATATTGTTAATATTTGTTGGATTTGACTATGAGCTCATGTTTTTGGTTTTGAGCCTCTGCATTCTGGAGTCTGGATTGGTGGCCATGATGATGCCTGGAGACATGTTCTCAGTGCCCAGGCCAGCAGCTATGAGGCACAATCCTGCTCAGTGTGGCCCCTTCTTTCTTGCCTTAGCTTTTCCTCCTGGCTATTCTGGGAGGAACTGGATCCCCAGGTATTCTTGTTTCCTGTCTTGAACTCTGCACCTGATAAATGAGTTGAGGCCACGATATGCCTTGTCCTTTGTGGCCATCTTTGATGACATGAGACCAAGGAGGCCCAAGAAAGACACTAGGATCTTGGTATCTATGTTGTGATTTCAAAATTCTTTTCAGTTAACTTGAAATCTTAAAGTCATATTATAGTAAGTTGAAGAGGATAATCATAAAGTGTCTGAGTCATTTACAAGACAAAATACTAAAACATTAATTGTTAAATATAAGTTCAAGTTTATCTAATTGTTATATAATCAAGGAAACTAAATGTATTTAGGTTTGCTAATAAAAATTAGAAACTGATAACAATTCAAAGTTACTTTAACTTACTAGGTTTTTCTAAGAGTTGACATTATGATTATTATATATAATTTAAACTACTAGATAGAAAAAAGACAATTCTAGATGGAAAAAATATTTTTTTCATAAAAGGTTATAAGACATAGAAATAGTAATAGTTTTTGTAAAAAAGATAATTTTGTCTTATTTATGGGTTTTTAGAACTGTTTTAAATTAAATAAATAGATAATAACTAAAACTAAATGGACATAAAAGTTAAAATTGAAAGTTATAAAAGGTTTATAAAAATCCTAATTTATGTTCAAATTGATTAATGTTAGGTGGATTTGTTTATAAGATTTTATTAAAATTAGATTTTTCATTAATGCTCTAATACAATGGTAAAATTTGATTTTCTCTTTTGAACAAGATATTTATATGATATAAATAGAAATAGCAAAAATTTTTGTTTATCTTTTGAATAGAGTGCAAAAAAGCGGAGGCAGGGGAAAAAGAGAGAGAAAGAGGGAGAGTTAGTTTGCCTCCTTATTAACTTGTGTTCATGTTCATTTATATTATATTATGTATTACAATTATTTGGGAAACTGAGTCTCCTCTCTATCAAAGATTTTTGCTTTTTAAAATCTTTGAATTACCTGTTTGCTAAGTGAATTTTATAATAAACTGGAATCTTATTTGGGGACAAGTGTTTTATAACAATTCATGACTTCCTGTTTCTTAAGTTCTCACTAATTTTTTTTTTTTTTTTTGTGTGTGTGTGTGTGTGTGTGTGGCAAAGTCTCACTCTTCTTCCCTGGGTAGAGTGCCAGGGGGTCATAGCTCAGAGCAACCTCAAACTCTTGGGCTTGAGCAATCCTCTGTCTTCAGTCTCCTGAGTAGCTGAGACTACAAAAATGTGCCACAACACCCAGATATTTTTTCCATTTTTAGTAGAGATAGGATCTCCCTCTTGCTCAGGCTGGTCTCCAACTCCTGAGCTCAAGCAATCCACCTGCCCCAGCCCCATTTTTATTGAAATTTAAAGTTACTAAAACTAAGAATTCTAATCAATATATATGATTCTACTGACAAAGGCCTAACAACCAGAATTTGCAGAGAACTCAAACTAATCAACAAGAAAAGAGTAAATAAACAACCCCATTTATAAGTGGGCAAGAGACATACCTGAACAGAACCTTCTCACAAGAAAACAGACAAATGGCCAAAAAACACATGGAAAAAATGCTCATCATCCCCAGTCATCAGAGAAATGCAAATTAAAACCACTTTGAGATATTACTTAACCCCAGTGAGAACTGCCCATATCACAAAGCCCCAAAGTTGCAAATATTGGCAGGGGTGTAGAGAGAAGGGAACACTTACACACCTTAGTTGGACTGCAAATGAATACAGCCTTTCAGGAAAGAAGTATGGAGACTCTTCAAAGAGCTAAAAATAGACTTTCCATTTGATCCTGCAATCTCATTGATAGGTATCTACCCAGAAGAAGAAAAAAAAATCATTTTACCATAAAGACATTTGCACTAGAATGTTTATTGCAGTTCAATTCACAATTACCAAGATGTGGAAACAACCCAAGTGCCCATCAACTCATGAATGGATAAATAAACTGTGGTATGTGTATATATCATGGAATATACTATTCAGCCATAAAGAAAGATGGTGACTTCTTCTTTTGTATTTACCTGAATGGATTTAGAGACCATCTTCCTAGGTAAAGTATCACAAGAATGGAAAAGCAAGTATCCAACATACTCAATACTAATATGAAACTAGTAGATGAACAACCATAGGACCACACAGAAAAAAAAAAACAAAAACCCACAATTAAATTCAAGTGGGGGGGAAGAGGTAGAGAAGAGAGGGAAAGTATGAGGGGGTTTAGTAAGTTTTCACTTAATGGATACAACACAGGGGTCTGTGGCACACTGCTTGAGTGAAGGGTCGAACTACATCTTGAACTTTACCCAACAAATGCAAAGAATATAACTTAATCATTTGTACCCATTTATTAATCTGAAATTTTAAAAGTATATGTGATTCTATGTAAAGTATATCAAATAATTTTAATTTGTATTAAATAATTTATAAAAGTATACCAAATTATTTTAATAAGAAAAATTATAAAAGAATAAACTGTATTCTCATTAAATATATATGTAATTTTGTCCAATTTAGAGGTGATTTAAAGGTTAATCAAAGTACAAATTTGAGAAGAAAATAAAAATAAGATAGAAAGTAAGTCAAGAAGTAAGAAAGATGTAGAAAGGAATGAACACAGAAATATATTTTTGCTAAGAAAGATTATACTGAAAGGAGAATTATATTATATGAGAAAAGATCTTGCATGAAATACTTTTGTCCTAAAATAACTGGTTATTTAAGAAAAGAGAAATTTGGAACAAAAACAGAAAGCTTAAAGCATATTGTAGGTGGTCTGTGCAAGTCAGGATAAAGTTCATAAAAGGGAATTTATGAAAGAATTTTGTATGTGATCCAGTTGGAGATAATTTAAAAATTTTAGTTAAAAAAGCAGTTTTCTTAAAATATTAATTTGCTCTTGATGAAATTACATGATATGTTAATTTTAATTCTATAGCCTCTTTCTTTTTGTAATTAAAAAAAAAATCACAATGGGGTTGGAAACAAGATGGCTGACTGAAGCCAGCTTTCCACAGAGGCTCCCATCCAGAAGGAGAGTTAAAGGACAGAAATTTAGCAGGTAACCTGGTGGATTATAGCTGCACCAAGAGAGGAGACTGAAGAACACACATCAACCCCGCTGAGGTGAGCTGCAACCCCAAGGATCCAAACAAAAGGCACAAAATCCATCACCAAGCAGACGGGAGTGCCCTCCCCCATGAGAATGGCTTGGAGTGCCCCACAAACAAATGAGAGAGTTCAAAGGTCCTCCCACTACACTCCATGGGAGAGACCCTCTAAAAACTGGACTTACCTCCCCCACTAGGGTGCCATGGCATTCTCCTGCCAGGCATACAACTGTATATATTCTCTACCTGCAATTCTGAGCTCCCAGAGTTCCCCTTCACTCTCACTCTGAGGTCTGAAGGCTTGTCCCCCAGAGTCCAGATTCTTGGGTGATTTCTCGAGGGGTGTGGACAGGGCCTAGACTGCAGCTGGTCAGTGCTGATTCCGTGACACAGGAGTGAGGAGACAACAGTCAGATGAGAGGGAACCACACTGGAGCAGAGGTGCCCCGAGGCACAGAGCAGCAGCTGTTTTTGGCAACAATAGGGCTCACTCCAAGATATTCCAAAGCCACATCCCCTGTCTCCCTGAGCAACAGGAGGTGGCCCGGCATCTTCAGGTGGCAACCACCACGGAACAGATCTGGGACAGAAACACAGGCCTGTGAGTAAAGGGGTTGCCTGAGGCGGTACCAGTCTGGGTGGAACACGGGAACTAGAAAACACATGCGCAGAGCTAGAAAATTACCAGGGCAAGGCTGACCCAGAGGACCTTGTTATGGAGCCTAAGACTCACCCGGCCCTCAGGGGATCGTTAGCATATAGACAAAGAAAGGCAGGAGGCTAGAACTGACAGCTAACAGTGCTGTGAATACAAACCTGCAGGAGCAAAGACAGGGCCTGAGGTGCAGGCTCTGGGAACTCAAAACAGCTTCTCTTCTGCAGGAGAATTTAGCAGGGACATAGCAAATTCCCGCAAAGTTGTTCTGTTCTCTTCTGTCAGTAACATCAATCAGGGGCAGGACTGGAAATGAATGAACAACTCCCAGCCTCCATCAAACGGCTGAGGTTGTCAGGCCTCACCTCCCCCTGCTGGTTAGAGGCAGAGAGCAGTGGCCTGGCAGAGGAGACATAGATTTCCTTGTGATTCAGGCAGGTGCAAACCCCTGGTGTATCTGTTCACTAGAGGCACTGGATCACAGCCCTTCGGGGCTATCAGTGACTGGGTGTGACAGAGGTGCAAGGTGGGAAAAGAGGCATCAACCTTCCCAGACTAATCCATTTCCTGGGTGGGTCCTCCTGACTTAACGGAGCACCAGAGCAAGTCATATCTAAGTTGTCACCAGACCCCTGCGATCCATTTGCCAGAGACTTTTTAAACTCTCCCACCTGAGACAGGTGCTGACTGAGGCAATTGATTTGGACCATTTGAACATAGCCAATTGCCCAAAGACTATTCAAGTGGTGCCCTGGGTGTGTGGTTGTAGGAAGGTTTGATTTTCATTTTCCAATTATTGCCTGTGGGGGTGGGGTGGCTTAACTGCTGGTATTTCTCCACAGCTGAGACTTCAACCCAGAGTAACTGTTTCACTAGGGTTGGACAGAGACCAGCTGAAAGCAAGACAGAACCACTTAGCCCCACCACACCAAACAGGTCTCCGGTTTCTCAGGCCATAGCACTGTAGTGGTCCTTGACAAACCTCCAGAAAAAAAATCAAATGGAGCAAAATAATCATGGGGTGGAATCAGCAGAAAAACTCTGGTAACATGAATAACCAGAATAGATCAACCCCCACAAGGAAAGATATGACAGATGTAACTGAAGATCCCATTCATAAATACCAGACCGAGATGTCAGAAATCGAATTTGGAATTTGGATTGCAAACAAGATTAATAGAATGGAGGAAAATTTTTAATTAGAAATTTGAGGAGAAATTCAAAAGTCAGAATTAGACATTCAAGGAGAGAGAGAGAAAAAAAAAAAATAAATTCAAGGAGAAATTCAAAAGTTGTCTCAAGAATTCAACAAATTTAAAGGCAAAACCACCAAAGATTTTGACACACTGAAGCAAGAATTTGCAGCCCTCAAAAAATACAGTAGAATCCCTCAGTAACAGAGTGGAGCAAGCAGAAGAAAGGATTTCTGACATTGAAGACAAAGCCCCATTTAATGCCCCATAAACACTCAAAGAGGAAGAGAAAAGGAGAGCAAAAAAAATCATTCTCTCAGAGAGCTCTGGGATAATTCAAAGAAGGCTAATATCCACCTCATTGGAATCCCTGAATGTGATGAAGTGGCCTCACAAGGCACAGAGGCCCTTCTCCATGAAACTACGAAAGACAATTTTCCAGATATGCCAAGAGATTCTGAAATTCAGATAGCAGACAGTTTCAGAACCCCAGCATGACTCAATCCAAATAAGACATCCCCCAGGCATATCATAATTAACTTTACTACTGCCGATATGAAGGAGAAAATTCTGAAAGCAGCCAGACATAAGAAATCTATTACCTACAAAGGGAAGAATATTAGAATGACTGCAGATCTCTCTGCTGAAACTTTTCAAGCTAGAAGAGCATGGTCATCAACTTTTAATCTCCTAAAGCAAAATAACTTTCTGTTATTTTGGACAAGCTGGATCCTGTATCCAGCTAAACTGAGTTTCATTTACAATGGAGAAATTAAATACTTTAATGACATTCATATGTTGAATAAATTTTCATAACCAAAACAGCTCTTCAGGATAATCTCAGACCTATCCTCAATAATGACCAGCCCAATCCTCTACCACAAAAGTAAACTCACTCAGAAACTTTTGATCAAACTCCAACTTTCACAGTGGCAAAAGGATTAAAAATGTCCACTGGACTTTCAAAAAACTCGATACCCAAAATTTCACCAGACTTATCAATATTCTCCATGAATGTGAACGGTTTAACTGTCCTCTAAAGAGTTGCAGAGTAGCTGACTGGATACAAAAACTCAGGCCTAATATTTGCTGCATACAAGAGTCACATCTTACCATAAAAGATAAATATAGGGTGAAAGGATGGTCATCCCTATTTCAGGCAAATGGTAATCAGAAAAAAGCAGGTGTTGCAATTCTACTTGCAGACACAATAGGCTTTAAACCAACAAAAGCAACGAAAGATAAGAATGGCCACTTCATATTTGTTAAGGGTAATACTCAATATGATGAGATTTCAATTATTAATATTTATGCACCCAACCCGAATGCGCCTCAATTTATAAGAGAAACTCTAACAGACCTGAGCAACTTGATTTCCTCCAGCTCCATAATAATCGGAGATTTCAACACTCCTTTGGCAGTGTTGGATAGATCCTCCAATGAGAAGCTGAGCAAAGACATTTTTAGATTTAAACCTAACCATCCAACATTTGGATTTAGCAGACATCTACAGAACATTTCATGCCAACAAAACTGAATACACATACTTCTCATCAGCCCATGGAACATACTCCAAAATCGATGACATCTTAGCTCACAAGTCTAACCTTAGTAAATTTAAAAGAATAGAAATTATTCCTTGCATCTTCTCAGACTACCATGGAATAAAAGTTGAACTCACCCACATAGGAGAACTCAATTCAGTTGAAGTTGTGGGGAAAGGGAATGAGGGAAGAAGGAGAGGGGAGAAGGGACAGGGATTTG